>JALPQI010012256.1:0-43129 GCA_025490895.1 Thaumatotibia leucotreta
TGTCTTTGACTGTATAAATGCACAACAATCACGACACATAAAGGCGTCTGCATTTTAATAACATAATCATTTTATAGACGATATAATCTAAGAAAATAATTACATAAAGGACATAATAAGTGTGAAATGTAAGTAGAAATAGTCGTAGCAAGTCGCGCCCGCAGCATACTACGCCAACTGTTACTATTTTATGAAGTTTGCTCGGAACAGTCGGAACACGGCCTTGGGTTCCCTAACTTAATCAACTCTGGGAGCAAGTTGCGTACTGCTCTGGTTAGTATTAAACTAAATTAATAATACTACATAAAATGTTACAATTGCTGGTTTTCCTCTGTCATCTTTCATAATTAATTCAAATAAACCCAAAAGGAGGGTAATCCCGTACGATTTTACCCCCTTATTCATAAACATCTCCTAAATTAGCAAACCTATAAATATTTTCTGTCGTTTTGGTTTTATCAATATGTTTATAAAACCGAAACAACCAATACTTAACGGCTTGCTAAGGGAGAAGAAGTCTATGAGTAAGGTGTTCACAATTCGTGAAACACGGTAGCAGATATATTTTTACGTTAATACTAATAAATGACAATAATTTTAAATAAATATGCATGTGAACTTAAGTTTAAGGTTTTAAATTGGTGATAAAATCTATTTAGAATTGTATACCTGAAAGTGCGTAAATATTATATAATGCAAGGTACATTTTTAAGTGTTTACTTCAGAATATTTTCTTCGGTTACCGCGAGGATTACTCATGAAATAAAACTATGAAAACGGATAAACCCTGTAAAGTGTTCGAAACGTCGGAATGAAGTTAAAATTAGTTAATATACGCGAGTTTATCCGTTTTCATAGTTTTATTTCATGTTTACTTCAGTTTTAGAATTATGACTAACGTGAGACTCATACATATTAAATATTTATCAAACGAGTTACTCACGTAATTTAAGTCGATAATTGCTCGACATGTTTCGATCCATTTAGAGGATCCCCATCATGGAGTACCAACTACAATACAACCAACTACAATAGTAACATGTCAAGCAATATCGACTTAAATTACCTGAGTAACTCGTTTGATAAATATTTACTACAGTTCTTTAAGATTGTTATCCTAATAATAAAGGACACGAGTATTTTATTTAATTACCGATAAGACCTGCACAAAGAAGCTTGAAAACTACGAAGTCGACTGTCACCCGTCCGGGCTTACAGTCCGGAGGCAATTTGCTCAGAGAACCCTCCGACCATGCGGGGTGGAGTGACACAGGATGATACTTAACAGAGTAACAGACCCTTAAAATGGTAAAATAGCTGAATAAGTTTTTTGCCGCGTGTTAAGCCACTGACACATGGTTAAATAGGATAGAAGGGGTTACTCCCACCTGTTACCACCAACTTGACACCAGTGGTAACTACTGGGATTTTTTTCCCACCTAGTACTTGGTGGTAACTACTGGGTTTTTTTCCCACTAGTTACCACTAATTCTTTTTCCCAGTAGTTACCACCAATTAGTGTGGTGGTAACAGTTGCAAATTTTAATTCCCAGTTGTTCCCAGTGGTAACAGGTGGGAAAAAAATCCCAGTTGTTACCACTGGTGTCAAGTTGGTGGTAACAGGTGGGAATAACCTGATAGAAATTGAATTGAAATGAAACCGGTTTGAAAAACTTGAGCTAGTACTTATGCTAAAACCTAGAAATCTTCAGTAAATATGTTACTGATCAGCAGTTTTCTTTAAGCTTATTGATAAACTTTCGTACTTTGTATAATGTATACTCATCGTTATAAATAAACAGATTTTTTTACGGACGATTGTGATAGACACACGTCTTTGAGTGGCTTAAGGTCGTGGTACCTTCGCCTTCGAAACATTAAGTATAGATGTCGCTAGTGATTAGGCTTCACAATACCATTGACTAAATTCGCTGTGATTCACGGAAGGTCGTCTGGTGTAATTGGAAGCACGTTGGACCGGCAATCCAGAGGAAGCGGGTTCGAATCCCGTGACAACCAGAGTCTTTCGCAGTGGATTTTTTCTATGGTAAGCACATCTGTTACGACATTGTGAGATTTTTTTAGTTTGAGACCAGACCAAACGTGTTTAAAACCATAACAAAATTGTAAAAAAAAACCTTCTGAATTCAAAAGGCCTAAGTGGAATATTTACTTTCTGTTTTTTTTTCATCATCATCATCATCATCATCATCATCAGCCTATGATAGTCCACTGCTGGACGTAGGCCTCTCCTATTAACTATGCGTATAGACGCATTAGGAGGTAAATGCCCATAATCGCCACGCTGGGCAAGCGGGTTGACGATCGCAGTAATGTGTCCACTATGATGACGCTGCTGCCCATCATCATTCTTTTATCAAATAATGATCAGTGACACTTCAATCCCTTAGTCGACTTTTACGACACCCGCAGGAGGAGTTGGTTGTTTTTTTTCCATAATAATAAAATATCATTCTTTTGCAGTTTAAGTTTATTGTTGTAACAATTGACGATTAAATAATTAAAACTCACTTGTTAAAATACGTTTAATAAACTTGAAAAAAGTAGCAGTCTAGCAGCCGCGAGATTGCCCTTATTTTATTTAGAATACTGTAATTCTGAGAAGTGAAAGAAAAACGTTGGCAGTGTTACTCTGACGTTTTATATCCAGTGTCAGCGGCCCAGAGATGACAATACACAAAGCTAATAGGGGTGCAATGCTACTCTTACAACAATAAGCGGCACTCCTTTCTCCGAGCAGAGCTCTTGGTACTCGTACTCTGTATGTAAGTAGTGCTTTCAACACCCACTATAGTCGAGTTACTTCACACTTCCTTTTTCCACTAGAATCCAAAGAAATTCTAAAAGGTTGGTTCATGGTTACGTTATCGCTCGCATACTATCTTCTCTCCAAATGGGTCAGTATGGCGGTTTTGGAAACCATAACAGATAGCGAATTATCGTCTTAGGTTCCATGAGATCGATTTTAGTAAAAAGAAAAACTGCATTCATACACTTACAAAGGATTCGTTCTTAGATTTAATAATAATGACATGGTTCCTAAGAACAGATTTTGATATCTCTCATAGTTTGTATTTTCCCCATACAAAGTCACAAGGCCGGCGACGGCACTGAAGTATTGAAAATAAAACTTCATTGTTTAAAAACAATTCATTTTATTCGTTTTAGATATCATGTTTCTTAGTAACATTTACTATTTAAGAGCTACACAATCGATATCCAAATGAAAACAACAATATTTTATTCTTCAAAAAGTGCATAAGTGTATTGTAAAAAGAGTACACGTATTTTTGTAATTGTATGAATGCAGTTTTTATTTTTTACTAAAATCGATCTCAAGGTTCCTAAGACAAGATTTCGCTATCTGTTATGGTTTCCAAAACCTCCATACTGACCCATTTGGATTGGTCACCCTGTAAACACACATTACTTACAAGTTTAAAAAGTGACAGGCTTAATAAAATATTTGCGCATAATGTTAAGGTTCCTCCTGGTAAAACAGCAATGTTTCTAAGATGTCATATGCATGTCGCGGCAAGGGTTTATAATGCTTTGCCAACGAGAATTAAGTCCCTGCCTCCTACTACATTTTCTAAGAATCTCAAAAAGTATTACCTTATTGAGTTGTGTCTTTATAGCCTTAACGAATATTATAATGATAGTGAAAATGTATTGTTCATTACTTAAATTACCTTTATATTGTTCAAGTTTTATGGTAAAATTATACTGCTATTATTTAATAATATTTATGCTACACCTATTTAGGTAAAATTGTATTGAGACAAAATTGACGTAGAACAAAAAATTTAAACTGCACCAGCTTATTTCTATGTAAACATACAATTTATGGCAAATAAATGAAATGAAATGATTAAATGATTACTTCCTCAATACATATTCGGTGCTCTCACATTATTTGGGCATGTATTACAGTAACCAAACATGGTTACTATCTTACATTTGCGACTATATAAGGTGACAATAACCATACTAAAGAAGTTTATAGGCCTCTGCATATATATAAAGAGGCCACGACCCCCAGATTTAAAGAGTCGTCAGCCCCTCTCCATAATGCATCCCGCAATAATTTTTCGTCTAACGATCACCATAATTACGACACGAGGTGGAGGAACAATGTTAATGACTTTTCGGTGTAGGGGGGAGTTAATTACGAAATCATTTTTTAATTATCTCTTTATGGAGTCATTAGAAACCTCCGTGTAAAATTATAATTCATGGTTCTGTTCGTTTATCTGGACACTTTTTGAAGAAATTACAGCTCTATGAATATCATTATGATAATTTTATAGGAGTTATTCCACTCGTAAAACCATTTTTGTGTAGAGAATGAATAAATCCTATAGTAGCCATCAAATTCCCATTCTACAGTCAGACTTTATTCAAAAGTCAAAGTTAAAAATTCTTTATTGCTACTATAGGCGGTACAAAAGATGTTGAAATAATGCATAAAGCTACTTAAACTATAGCCTACCAATCCTACCATCTTAATGGTGTACAATAATTCTTATTTATGTATATTATAAAATATTGCTAACAATGATTGTGCTATTTATGAAATTGGAATTATAGATTGCTTTTATTTTCTAAAAACTTATTGAGTGTGTAAAACATCTTACTTAATAACCACTCACTAACTATCTTTTTAAATTTCGTATTCTCAAACGAATTAAAATTATATATCTTAATACACATAAAGAATATACTATTCTTATAAAATGTAGTGCGTGCTGTGCGTGGGCAATGTATAATTGTCAACTTATTATTATTACGAAAATTTCTGTTATATTTAGAGATAGTTTCGAACATGTGTAAGTTTTTCTTAACAAACATCGCCAATTCCTTATTCCTTAATGTAATACACCTGGATATTGTCGAAAAGTGGTAAGCCACATTTTTTGTTGATTGTACTCAAGATATCTAAACATGCACTCTAACCCCATGACAATAGAGGCATATTCAGATATTTATGAACACCTTGGCCACTACGATATATCTGATCACGACTGTACATTAGTGTGTGGCTTTGTGACGTCATAAAATGTGTTTCTACTCGCTACTTTGTGTATGCTCTTAAGGAAAATAAATAACAAGAAGTGTAGACTGGTTATATAATAACCACATAGTAGAATTTTAAATATACATATAGTAATACAAGAACGCCGTGAGTGAGTGAGTAAGAATACATTTGTCACCACCCCAACTCCTCCTGCGGGTGTCGTAAGAATGTACTAAGGGATTGAAATGTCACCATTATTTGATAAAAGATTGATGATGGGCAGCAGCGTCATCATAGTGGACACATTACTGCGATCGCCAATCCGCTTGGCTAGCGTTGCAATTATGGGCATTTACCTCCTAATGCGTCTATACGCATAGTTTATAGGAGAGCCCTACGTCCAGCAATGGACTATCACAGGCTGAAGCAAGCAAGTAAGCCACTGTTTATCATTTTTGCTCATAAAGACATATTGATAATGACAGAAAGGGACAACCAATACTTAGCGGCTTGCTAAGTTAGCAGACGTTTATGAATAAGGGGATTAATTTCGCATTAGCGTCGTTCCTGGCAGAGGTTAAGTGCCACAAATTGCAGCCACTTATCTAGGATTTCACTCGAGCAATAATTATGGACCTAAGTTAAGCCTTGGGCGTCCCGTCCCGTCTGTTAGCCGCAAGCACAGTATAATAAATAGTACTAGCGACCCGCCCCGGCTGCGCACGGGCACTATACCTACATAAAAACCTTCCTCTTGAATTACTCTACCTATTTAAAAAAATCTCATCAAAATCCGTTGCGTAGTTTTAAAGATTTAAGCGTACAAAGGGAAATAGAGACAGAAAAAGTGACTTTATTTTATACTATGTAGTGACTAACGTACAGTGTGGATACACCCTATCCGTTCTTTAAGGCCCTTATCTATTCAAAACTACTACTAAACAAAAACACATAAAATATTTGTTCAAAATATATTTCTGTTACAGAAAAAAAAATCTTATCTGCATGAAATAGTGATTTAAAAGGCATGAATAAATCTATCCTACAAGTTTTAATCCAGTAATTTTCAATCGATGGAATCGATTACCTAATTAAATTCCACGTTTCATAACATGTCTAAAGCAATAGAGGAATTGGTTCAGATCGGTTACAGGGGACACCCTTCGCCTCACAACTATCAGGCTGTACCCGTTGGGATCTGATGCCACTGTCACCCACTTCTGCCAACACCTCTTGGAGACAACCACATTGCCACGGGTTGCCAATGAACGTAAAGAGATAAAAATGAGTACTAGTGCTCTTCAATCCCAAGATGAAATGCACTGGCAAGTAATGCAGATTGTTTTCTTTCAGATACAAAGCCTCAAGGTTACTGCTATTAATAGCACCTGGTGCTATGTAGCTGATCAAATTATTTTGCAGAAAAATTAATCTCAGAGAATTCACATCGAACATCTTTTCAGGAATCTGTGTTAAGTTGTTATGGTGCAAAGAGATGATTTCCAAATTGGCGAGTGGTTTGAAAACGTCCGGGTGAATGTATGAGATACGATTTGTATGCAGGCTTAGTCGTTTTAGATTGTGCATGAAAGAAAATGTTTTTGGATTGTCCAGTTTAGAAATTCGATTGTGGTTTAACAAAAGCGTAGTCATGTTGGGGAATAGTGAATGCTCCCAAAAATTTGGTACTTCAGTGAGAAGGTTGTGTTCCATGAACAGTCCTTTCAAATGACTGACAGGAGTAAATACAATTGGATCTATATGTTGGATCTTGTTGTCATTTAACCTCATTCCAGTTAGGTTCGGTAGACCGTCAAAGTCGCCTGGTTTGATCTCGATGATATCACACAGTTCTAGAGCCAGAACGGTCGCGTTGGGGTCCGGCAGAGGTCCCAGGACTCGCAGGTTGTTGAAGTTGTGCTTGTACTTCTCCCAGGTGACAGTGTCAGCAATGATGGTAGTCACCATCACGGACATTAGAAGAATTGTCACTCTCATTTCTGCAATAAGGGATTGTTCATAAATATGAGATGTCATATACTAAAGAATAAAGACCTAGTTCACCAAAGTTCAAAAAAACATATTCATCAAAAAGGTAATCAAAATATATTATAAAATTAGATGTAATTATTTGTTTCAGAATATTTAAGAAGATTCATACTTAAATATGAAAACATATGACAGTCTCTCATAATAAGTAGTTAACACAAAAATGCTTCAATCAAAATTAAAATTATATTACAATTTACATAGTTATAGCTTTTTGGATTAGAAAAAACATAAGCAATCTTGATAATAATGTAGTCCTCCACATCGATTTCGATGACGGCGACCCAAACAATTCACGATTTTTTCCTTCTTTCAGCTCGTATGCGGCTGGCCAGATCAACCTTGCTCTTAAAAACTTTTTTGCACTCATGCCAGTAAAGTAGACCAACTGTATTACATATACAGGGTGAACGATATGAAGTGTTACCAATTTCAAAGGACTGCGATTTTTTTGTTGTAGCAATTTATTACTATAGGTAAGTAAAAAAACAAGAGAAAATATATTACATTTTGTAATTAAATTATGACTACCTTTTGCCTTGACTATGGTCTTCAAATGGTAAAAAAATATTTGCTCGCATCACGTTTGTGATCCAGTGGTAGTGGTATTTGCCAATTAAATACGATTGCTTTTTTTCATTGCATTTATACTAGCATGTTTAATTGCTCTCACCTTTCTCTTCAAAATAGATATATCATAAAGTCCGAAACTGGAGAAACGACACGTGAAATTCGGTTTTCAGCCATTTTTTGTTCTTACGAGCTTTATAAGCCGAAGCTCAGTCTTATTCTTATGTTTACGGTATATAACCCAAACGTTTGCGTGCCTAAGACTTTAATGCGGTATCCAAAACATATTTCCGATTATAAACCGTTATTACTTTGACACCTGACTTAATAAAATGTACTTGGTAACATTTCATATCGTTCACCCTGTATAAAACTAGACACGTATGAGAGCTTAAGTCTTTCCTTGCGTAGTTGGCGCTTTACGGCTAAGGTCGCGAGGCGGTGGTAATAATAATATATTATGTATTTAACTAACACAAAAGAAAAATATGCAATAAATAACGGAGCAGAAATTATCCAGTAAATGCATTATCCCATTTAATGAAGTTAATCATCTAGTAAACAAGGAGTTAGGTCATATTCAAGCAATCAACATCCTATAAGATATAATTATTATTCTTATGACAAACTTCGGTTATTATTTACCTGTGTACTGTGTGTGGCAAAGATTAAACTAACACTAGTACGAAAACGCCTAACTACATGGCTTTGCAGCTTGTTATTGCATATTCGTAAGATAATTGCATGAAACATATCGACGGCCCCTACGTAAGTTGTCGTAAGTTGAAAATGGCAAGTTTACAGGAGAGCACTTTAAAGTTTTAAATGTGTACGGTAGTCACATAGTTCAATGGATTGCTTTGAAAATTGGCATAATCGATAACAAAGATACTATCTTTATAGTGATATAATTACTTCTCTGATATATTTCATATTTTTGCCGGAATTGCACTTACGACAGTATATGACGGAGAAGAGAATCTAAAAAATGTGGTATGTATTACTTACTTCACTTTACGCCGGTGGTCATAAATGGTCATTGATCGTAAGTAATACATACTACAAGATACGTTGGAATTCTGCGTGTAAGTTTTGTCGTATCTGTTATTTACAACATTATTTTACGGACACATTATAAAAACTTTTTGTTAGTTACTATATTATGCCATTTAAGAAACAATTTAATAGTATTTTTATGGAACCCTGATGGAATACTTTGAGAAAATTAAGCAGGTGAATAGTTTTTTTGTATGTTTTATTATGAAAAATAGATCAGGTAAAGTGTTTTTGTACAGTTTTTGGAAAATGTCGTGTTGAATGAAGACGAAACTATGTAGTTGAGTTTGATGTAGCTTCATTGTTTGCGAGTATTGGAAACTAGAAAAATAATTAAAGAGACAGAGAAGTAATAGCTCGTAACGACTGTGCACATGAAATTCATCGAACATTTCCTGAATAGTTGCTATTCCGTTTGGCAAGTGGAGTATTATTTGCAGATTGAAGCAAATAATTCTCTTATAATGTAGTTCTGGTACTGGTCAACATTTTCATGGATAAATTTAAGCAGAGGGCATTCAAGAGTTGTCCGAAATGGCCGAGATGCTGGTTACAAAATGTGGATGACGTTTTTGCTGTAATTCCTGATAGAGTTGTTGATGTGTTACTAACCGATCTTAATGAGATGCATCCCAGAATAAAGTTCACATTTAAGAGAGAGGTGGATGGGACAATTCGTTTCCTTGGTGGGTTATTAATGCTAGGTCAGAATGATCGTCTGTCACAAAAAGTCTACAGAAAAGCTACCTGCTAACTGGCTTATACTATTATCTTGCAAATCTGTCCTCGCGGTTCTGTGATTCACAATAGATGCGAAATGAGTTTATATCTTTTATTCACATCACATCATTCGCCTATTTCGGTCCACTGCTGGACACAGGCATCTCCTATTTATTACCTCCTGTTATCTAAACTATTACAAATGTTGCAACATGTCAGACGAGACGAGACGTTGGAGAGCTTGGAGAGGAACAGATATGGTTGGAGACAAAGTCAGCGTACAAGGAGCTC
This sequence comes from Thaumatotibia leucotreta, assembly GCA_025490895.1. Taxonomy (NCBI): domain Eukaryota; kingdom Metazoa; phylum Arthropoda; class Insecta; order Lepidoptera; family Tortricidae; genus Thaumatotibia; species Thaumatotibia leucotreta. The sequence continues at coordinate 9,725 of JALPQI010012256.1, forward strand.
AGGGACGTTTCGACATCACCACACAGTAGAGAGGGCACCATCATTCTTGCCTTATATTACAGGAGTGACAAACGGAATTGGACGCCTATTACGCCGAAGGTGTAGCATTAAGACCATTTTGCGTCCTCATACCAATATGAGTGCTTTTTACGATCTCCAAAGGACGGAAATTCACTGGCAGTTCGGGTGTTTATGAGATACCGTACGACTTTGGTAAGTAACGACGTAATGGGTCTAGAAGACTCGGAGCACATTCGGAGTGTCAAGGAGATAGATATAGCTCGGCTGTGGTGGACGCATACGATACAAGCACATTGCATTTCCTAAACGCTTTGATAAAGCGAGGATGCTGGTACGGTAAAGATGCTACCTGCCACGGAAGATATACAGAGCGATTAAGAGTAATTTTAATCGGAATGGGGGCTGGACTGAGCCAACGGCATAGAAGCCGGTAATCTCCGAGCTAATAATGATGGTTTTGTGCACACAGTGACTTCGTGTGCTTATCATCTGTTACGTAGTGTTCGGTGCCATAAACCCGCAGTCTGACATGGCATCAGTGCCGGCGCAAGACCACCCTCAACCCGTTTATTTCAACGGGCTCAGCGAGCCGTGCGGTGCTCATCTGTTAATTATCCACTTTTTATATTTACCGAATATACATGAGTTTAGTCGTTTTATTATAATTTTGTGCATTTAGTTAGTACACAAAAACAGTCTATCATTCAGCATTGGGAACGTAGTTTTGAAATTATAATTATTGACATGGCAGATTAATGACTTCTCTCACAGTGCAAAGACATAATAAAAAATCAGTTAACAAAAATGCCTTCAGCTTCAACTACATCATAATTATGAGATCGTTATCAAGCGTTTTTCAACGTAATTATATTCTTAAAGAACAGACCTGTTGCTTTCATGATTAGATCCTGCAGCTGTTGGCGGTTTCATTCAGTCAGCAGTCAAATTTTTGAACTACAGACGATGATTTCACTGATGAATGATGACTAAATACTCATAAGTGAACCCACTAACTGCTGCAGTGTTTAATAATGTAAGTGATATGATTGTTTTGTCGTCGTCACTATCACAAAAAATGCCGTTTGATTACAATGATTTATGCATTTATTTATCGTTTGGTTCAAAAAGAAGCGGCGAGTGTGTATAATGAGCAAAAATTATTGAAATACGCCGACATTATAATTGTAAATTGTAGTAACTCTGTATTTGATCCGGCGCATACTGTCTTAAATATCACTTACAATAGAAATTTAAAAACAATTTCCGACGAAAAATGTCTCAAGTACACATACAACACAAAAAAAATAATAAAATCCAACGTAAATAGTAGTATGTTAAACTTAAGACAAAACACCGATCTTCAACTCCGAAGTAAGTTGTGGTAAGTGATAACATACTACAGTATTCACCGGTATTATTAAAAAATTGTCAGCATCCATACTAATAAATTCACAACTGATTTCTGAGTGAACTCGAACAGATTACTAACTTTGCTTAGTGGTTTTAAATCATTTTTATTTCTGAACCGTCTCTTATTTCATCTCAGACTACATTTTGTTTAAATCCAACGGCCATTTCGAAAATTAATTTTGGTCTTACTTGTTACTTTGAGTTTGTTTCCGATGTAGTGTCTTACTTTTATCGAATAAAATGTATCGTTTATCCATTTTTGTTTCATCTAGTTGTTAGTTTTTGGTTAAAAAATATCGCTCTTGAAAAACCTCTGCCCCACCGCGTATAAGATCGTAACTGGCACTTACGCTGCGCGAGCGCGGGTGGCCGCCCCGTATTAACTATCGTAAGTACACTTACTACAGTATACGGCGGTGCTTTTTTAAGTTACGATAGTTTTCGGGTGTCAAAAACCTATTTGTAATAGGTTTTTTTTAATTTTTTCTTCGTGGAACGGAAGCATTGCTAAAATATATAATGTTTTATGAAATAAAAAGAAAATCCCAAATTTCAAGTTACGACAACTTACGTAGGGGCCGTCGATATATAGTTTCTTGCCGTCAAAACAATGCGTCATCATCATATTCTTACTCACGAAGAGGATAATCGCACAGTTAATTATTTGTAGAATTAATGTATACATATTAATCACGCCGACAAAGTGGTAGAACAAAAGAAAAACTATCTATATTCGGGTACTTCTGCAACACGTAAAGTGGGAATGATTTATTTCATTTTTCTGTACTGAATCCTTTAGTATGAGGTGTCGTTGGATAGGTTTTTCTCTAATCAATATTTTCGGAGAAATTGGTTGCAGAATATAAAAATAGTGTCCCACGCCCTCTAACTATTTATCAGTGGGTCCAAAAAATAAGAAAAAAATCATGAAAGTGAGCTTATAGAATTCTTTCAAATAAATCGAACATAATCGGTCCAGCCGTTTTTCATTGAGCAGGGCCCGACATGCTCTTAGCGGAGTTTTTAAATACTTCGAGCGAGGGGAACCCCCGAAGGGAGTTCTGTGTGGGAGGTCCATCTTCGCTACAAAGCGGAAAAATCACGGGATCGGCTACGAGCGTAGCGCGTAGCACTCGTCCGCAATGAAAGTGTTAAAATGTAATTGCTTAATAGCGGCTAATAAACAATATATATATTATTAGCTATATATATATTATTAATATAAATAAAATATGTTTATTGCCAGAAAGGGTGAATTACAATTTCATCTTAAAAATGATGTTGAGGCCCCTGGCCTCTGAACTAGGTAAAACCTGTGTTGCATAGGTCAGAGCCCTCGCCTAGAATAATGGATTTTTGTATCTACTATTGTTAACAATTAATATGTATATAACTTAAGAATTTGAAGCCCCTGACTTCTGAGCTAGGTAAAGCCTGTATTACAGAAGTCAGTGTCCTCTCCTAGACAAGTACAAATTACGGTTTTTTTTACTTACAAAATATTTAACTTACTACATGTATATTTATTTATTTACTTACTAGAATTTGTGTGTGTGTGTGTGTGTGTGTGTTTGTGTGAAAAAATGAAATTTTGAAGCTTTTTGGGAATGTTAGGGTAGGACAATTTCTTACGTATCATAATTTCTCTAAGCATTTTCCCAATGCCGACACAAGTAGCTCTCCCGCCACTCGACCGGTCGCGACGCTCGATTCGTTTATTACCGATATCGCTAATAATGCGTTGTTGACACTGCCCGGCGGTCGACGGTCGACGGTCGTGCAATCACCCTAATGTGCCTTTATGAGAGGCTGTTGATAGTGGAGAGCACCTCACGAATATCATACAACATTTTACAAGCATTATTACGGTACTTTTGAGGGGTAAATTAGATAAATAATGAAAAAAGTTTTGCAAACTATATCAAGCCATAAATAAAATAATAGGGCTTAGTCTGAGGATTTTAAATATTTTTTTATAATTGTAAGGTAAATATTTAGGAGTCCGCTAGGTGCGGGTGGCACAGGACCGGTCATTGTGGCAATCTTTGAGAGGTGATGATAAAGGTAAATAATATATATAATAATATATATAAATGGCGCCCTTTTCACATACCATCTGTAAACCATGTGGTACTGTTGAAAAAACCTGTTTGTCCTTTATAAAAATAAACCTATTTATACCTACATTTGCCGTGAAGGCATAGTTTTCTTTCTAAATTTAAAACACGAAATCTTTCAAAGATCTCAGATGTTCGTGTTCGTGCATGAGTATACCCTACCTTCCACAATTGTATCATAAACAGATCTTATCTTTGGCTATAATTTTCAAATCAATTATTTTCATGACCGCCCAGTAAATATAATAATTACAAATACGGGTTATAATAAGCAATGAAACATTTTTTTCACATACCTATTTGAATAAAATGAAACGTAGGTATTGCTTACCTTATTTATCGTCAGACTACAAATCGGGACCGGAACTGGAATTGTAGAAAAGCCTCGAAACAGCCCAATATGTTAAAATGTTAAAACACCGTATTTTTACATTATTCCACTAATAAATAATTTATCATATACCGAAGACAAAAAAAAACGATAAGAGAATCGTCACTTTGCATGGAGACAATACTGGAATCAGATCCCTACTACAAACGGATAACATAATATAAATCTTAATCATTCTCACAATATACATGGCTTAGATAAAACAAACAAAATCAATACATATATCTGATACATGTAACATGAGTGTGATACATCATAACATGTACTCGTACCTATTGTACGAGTATATCATAAATGCCCGCGTGATGGCAGGAGACTATAACGTATAAACATAAAATAAATATGTGTATGTATGAAAAGCTCAAAGGTCTAAAGCTTCCTACTCCACAATTTGTTACGTTTGTTTTATTTATTTGAGTGTTGTCAATCGGAACCCTTCCAATCCTTGCGTGGCCGCGGCTAAGCCTCAGCCAACATGGCTGTTCCATATTCAATCCGGAGAGAACTTCACTTGTACTACGAACCGTTTTGTATTTTATTTTAGGATATAAATATAAATATCTTGGGACATATTACACGAATCGACCTCACGGTAAGCACAATTAAGGCTTGTGTTGTGGGTACCAAGCGACGATATATATATTAGATAGATACATATAGATACTAAAATACACAGACAGCCATGACCAAGGAACAAATATTTGTGTAAATAGTTACCAACTCCAAATTTTATTTAACCCTACAGATCAAGCTAAAATCCCCTAAAATTAAGGTATTTTTTTGGAAAACCTCAGATTAGAAAAAAATTAAGGAATTAAGAGGTCTCAGCGCCTAGCGCGAACTTCGAAAATCGTATACTGCGTCACTACAAAGAAGGCGTGCTTTATTCCAGTAACGAAGTTTCTGATTTTCGTAACCATTTTTCCATAGATAACTAGAAATACCAAATATGGTATAAAAAACCCCGTAAATATCGATGAAAAAAATCCACCTGACCCGTATTCATTGACCGCGAGTGTAAACGTAAACTTTTTTAGCCCCTAAAAAACCCCACAGTCCTCAATTATCCCTAAATTTAGGGGTATAACCCCTGTAGATTAGTCTAGCGTTTGTGATGTTTGGAGTCATACATGTCGTTGTATACAAGTTGGCTAGAAGTTAATTATCCGTGAGGTTTTGGGACTTGGAATATGTCCCCTAGGAGCGTCATAAAAATTGAGGAATATATTATTAATAAAATCAACGCTATTGTACAATCGCCATCAGATATATCGCAGCGTCCAGAGTGTTCAAAAATATCTGAACACGCATTTATTGCCATAACGACAGAGGCGGGTTCGCGTACGCGTAAAGAATAGATGTATAATATATAACCCGATGGCCGTTGAGGTGGGATGGTTCTTGAGTGGCGGCCACGTACCGGAAGGCGTAGCGTGGGTAGGCCCCCCACAAGGTGGACTGATGACCTGGTGAAGGTTGCAGGAGTCCGCTGGATGCGGGTGGCGCAGGACCGGTCATTGTGGCAATCTTTGGGGGAGGCCTATGTTCAGCAGCGGACGTATTTCAGCTGATATGATGATGATGATGATATAACCCGTACATAGTGAAATTCGCATAGGTCACAAATTGCACAATCCATTATGCACTAAACAAGTAAACTGCACAAATAAAGTTGATCCATCCATCTTGATCTTGCGTCTACGTACGTACGATAAAGATACGTATGTACCTCATTTATTAAACATATCGTACTTTGACTTAACTAGGGCTTAAAACCGAGACGAAAACCAAATAGCAGCCGAATACGTCGATTTTCCATGATTCGCGTCTGTGCTTCTAAAGTAATCTTATACCTTCTTGTGCAAATGTGTACTTCTGTCAATTCAAATCCTCCCGATCCGACTAAGCCGGACCGTTGTTACCAGGATCCACTCGATCCCGCGGACCCATCAGGCGCACATGTCGGGACCCTTTGAATAATGATCCGCCGATAACATCAAAGTGTTCGTGGCTCTATGTTGCGGGATTGTCTCGTTTGCCTTTCTAATTTGTGTGTACAGGCATGAAGATATGATAATACTTAGCTATGAAGATTGATAACTATTAGTTATGAAATAGTACATTACGAAAAACATGAAATTCGAAACGAGTGGCAATGTTTTAAAACACGACCGATAGGGAGTGTTTTAAATCGACACGAGTTACGAATTTCGTTTTTGCACGTGTCTCGTACGACGTTTTTTAGTGCAGATGGCCCTCCGAAGTTTTGAACCTGACGTAAAATGACACACTTCTCGCACTAGAGCCTAAAAAAGGCACCATCTGTACTAAAAAATATTTTGAATGCTTATAGTTAGAGTAAAATCCGTGTGGTGACGGCAGTAACAATAAAGGACTAGGTGTCAAAATGGACCAAAAATCAACAGAGCTGGGATTAGTGTCATTAAAAAGGTCTGCTTAGGTACCTTATTTCATTCTATAGGTGCAAAGTTGAATTCCATTGGATAATTTTATATGAGTAAGGCGTTTCGCGGGCACTCTCTAAGTAAATCACCGTCGACCAGACATCATTCATCATAATATTTGCTCTGATTAAAATACAAATATCTCCGTTTTGCAATGGAATTGAACATAGTGCCCATATAATGAAATGAAATAAATGCAAATACCTATTTAATGACACCACTTTCAGCTCTGTTGGTTTTTGGTCCACTCTCCATACAAATCTGCCCATAGTTCTTTGTCACCACCCCAACTCTTCCCACGGGTGCTGTAAGAGTCGAAGGGATTGTAGTGTGACACATTACTGCGATCGCCAAACCGCGTGCCCAACGTGGGATTGAGAATTTACCTCCTAATGCGTCTATACGTATAGTTAATAGGAGAGGCCTACGTCCTGCAGTGAACTGAACAGATGATGATAGGGTACCTAAAGCAACCAGAAAAGATAGCTATGTAGAAGTCGTGAAGACTGACCAGACTGTAAAGGGGTTCACATTTGAAGATATCCAGTTTGATCTTCCAGGCAATATTGGCGGATCCTCCATCAAATATTGCAAAATTTGTATAGGTTCACCTTTTTAAGCTATTGTGTTAGGTTGGATAAATACCTGTAAGATAGATGTAAGTATGGAAAAAAATACAAATAAAAAAAATATATTGAATGAGCTGGTAAAAATATTGGTTACTTAGTTGTTCTCTTTTTTATAATTATTTTTATTTTAAATACATTAGATATTGTGAAAATGAAGAGGCACAACGAAGCCGACATGTTATTTTCGTGTCACATCACATAACGTCATCAGCCTGTCTCAGTCCATTGCTGGACGTAGGCCTCTTCTAACTATACGTATAGACATATTAGGAGGTAAATGCCCATAATCGCCACGCTGGGCAAGCGCATTGGCGATCGAAGTAATATGTCCACTATGATGACGCTGCTGTCAACCATTAATCTTCTATCAACGAATGGTTTTGCTTTGGCTTTGTGTGTGTGTGGCATTATATTTGCTCACACAACTCCCAGCTCCAATTTCCTTTCATAAAGACGTAATGACTGTCATAACAACCCCTAAAACTATCCTTATCATCCCCTAAGCTAGTTTTCAGTCCATGTAGCGATCAGATCAATACTAGAAATGAATACCCAAAAAGATTACCGAACAAACTTTACCAATTTTTCTTACATTATTAACTTCGTGGCTAAGCTAAAGTGAGCTTTATTAGTAAGGGCGTAAAGTAGAAACGGGCGTCATAGTCGACAGATGGTGAGTTTTGTCATTTCCTTTTGAGTCCCGAAGAGGAATGAATAAAGTGTGTTTTCGTCACAGTTGTGTTAAGGACTTCTGTTTTGCAGGTCCAAAAAATTCCAAATAAATCATGAAAAGTGGGCACACAGAATACTTTCAAATAAAACTATTTCGAAAATAATCGGCCCAGCTGTTTTTGAATAACTACAGAACCCTACACTGAGCATGGCCTGGCATGCTCTTGGCCGATTTTTGTACAAATATGAGTAGGAAGTCCGATTTATGGTAATATGCTAAGAAGTGAACTGATATTATGTTGAACGATGAAACCCATCCACCATAAGTTGTCTGATCGATGTAATCGCGGTGTTTCCGGGCCGTTACGATCTTCAAATCTTCAAGAAAAGAGCTTATTCTTATCTTAAAGATCGGCAACGCATTTAATTTTGTCATACCACGGGTGTTGCGAGTGTCCATGGGCGACGGTGATGGTTTACCATCAGGCGATACGTCTGCTCGCTGGCCTCCTATTCCATTAAAAAAACCAACTAAATAACCTGGAGGTGCATATTTTCTGTCATATTCTGGTATTTCCATGATTAAAAATAGAGCGATTCCATGGGAACAAATAACTTTAGACTAAAATACGGACTTAGGTGTCTTGGTTTCGTCAAACAGCAGCAGACAAAAAATGCGTTTAGAGGTTCGAGAGCTGCTAACTAAATAAGATAATTCAATTCACACACTAAAGATAAATAGATTTGTATCTAATTTCGAATTTATTTTGTTTGATATTTGTCATAAAATAAGTGAATTAAAATAGATAAATAAATATCTTGTGGGACGTCTTACACTTAGTCCCACGTTAAGCTCAATTAAGGCTTGTGATGTGGGTGCCAAGCAACGATATATATAATATAGATAGAAACTTAAATACATAGACAACCACGACCAAGGGACAAATTAAGGGTCCTCGGAAAAAACATGTCCAAACCTTAAAAAAATCAGGGCGAATTCACACCTTATTCTGCTAAAAGTAAGGTGGTTTTTCCTTCTGTAATTTGAATTGACTAGACATGTTCTTTCCGTGGCCCCTTCAAATATTTGTTATACATAAATACACAAAAAATGCCCTCGCTCAGATTCGAACCCGGAACCTCCAGCTTCGTAGGCAGGGTCACTACTAGTTAGGCTGTGCAGGCTGACAAAATGATTAAATGAAAATTGCCTTTTCAATAGAAATGTCTGTATGTATACAGTGACCCATTTTCGTGACTTGCAAGTGTATATACATAAAACCTTTATTATAGATATTATTTTTATCTTCTCCAAAATAATTGAAGTTTCATAGTGAAATAACAAAGCCGAATTATTGGATTAAAAGCCATTGTTAATTGCAAACACTTTGTGGTTAGGAATACTTTGACATTAAAATATCGTTTAGATTTGCTATTATTCTGCATTGATTATTTGGTTGCGACTTGAAGTTTAATTAGCGCAATCACACCAATATTACATAACATTATCAATTAATCAATACGCGTATACAGGGTGTAATCGTTAAGTGTGGCCAGGCCATAATTCTGTAAATATAGCAGATACCAGAAAACTTCTAACTGATATCGAAAGTACGTTACCCAACAAGTAAAATTACATTAATTTCAGGAACTGAAAAATCAATCCAAATGACATATGTTTACAGTCTTCTTTTGTCAAATTTGAAATTTACACATAACGTAATTGGCAATCTCAACGACGAAATGTTACATTAATATTTCAAAAACAGTAGTATTATTATTTTATTACAATGTATTCGTACAAATAACGAATCTCTAACAGTTTTATCTGTTATGACACCCGACATTTTTTAAGGCGTCATACTAAATGTATGGGAGCGTTTTAACATAGTATTTTTAATATTACTCCATCTATTTAGAAGAAGTAATTAATGCAATTTTACTCGTTGGGTAACGCACTTTCGATATCAGTTAGAAGTTTTCTGATATCTGTTATATTCACGGAATTATGGCCTGTATATATGCCATCACGGACGTTAAGTCGCGCCGTAACGTCGGACGTAATGTCTTTATAAAATGATACGTTTTAGATACAAAGTGTATATACAATAAAAATATGGTTTTCAGATTTTGATAGATTAACATTATAGAGACGCATGAAAATTAATCAACTGAAATTCGATCTAGATAGATTTGAAATTGTGAAGTAATTATTCGATGCGTGATGCGTGCGAAACTACAATCCGTCTAATTTTTAACATACGAGTATAAATTACTGCAATGTTTTCCGCTACCTTAAGTTTACGTAATTACGTTCCGTTTAGTTAAAATATGAGTGAAAAGCGTAAATGAATGAATGTAAACGAAACGAAATTATTGAGGCAGAATCGGACTGGATACTAGTTTTTGGTCATATGAAATTCGCGGCTCGTTAGTTCTACCACATTCATAAATTATTAGACCACTATCATAATTAAGATAAAATTATATTGTTCCGTGAATGGGTAACCGTGATGGTCGGTGTAGTAGGTTTATTAATAAACTGAAACAAATTTAAACATTAGATGTCATATTTTAGAGTTATACCTAAGTGTATAACTAATGTGAGACTAAGTACTGATTTTTCAATCCCCAGTTAACAGTAACTGTCAAATAAATATTAGCTCTATCCTTTTTTGACTGATGACCAGCGATATGGATGGTAATACTTTTAACTGACGGATACTTTTAACTGAGGATTGAAAAATCAGCCCTAAAACATATTTAAATATTGATCAAACGGGTTACTCACGTAATTTTAGTCGATAATTGCTCGACATGTTTCGATCCATTTAGAGGATCCTCATCATGGAGAACCCGAGACCAAAGCCCGACGTGTACTGCGGGCTTGCGCTCTGCTAGAGCGGGTGCTGGCCGCAGGCTGGATCGAAACATGTCGAACAATTATCGACTAAAATTACGTGAAATAATACCGAAAATGAAAAAATACCGAAGTATACCAATAACAGTTTCGTTCCCAAGTTTCGATTTCGAACCACCTTTCGACTCCATCATCTAACCATCATCATCATCATATCAGCCGAAAGACGTCCACTTCTAAACATAGGCCTCCCCTAAAGATTGCCACAATTACCAGTTCTGTGCCACCCGCATCCAACCAGCTTCATGATAATTAAATGTGAAGAAAATGTTGTTTGTCAGCCTCAGTAGCTTAGTTGGTAGTGACCCTGCCTACGAAGCTTCGTAGTAGTCCACCAGCTGGTGTTTTCGGGTTTAATCCTGGCGAGGGCATTATTTGAGTATTTATTTATTCCTTTGTCGTGGCTGTCTGTGTATTTACATAAGTATCTACATGACATGTATCTATTATATTATCAAACTGGAATCAGAAGGAGATTGGAAAGTACTTTTTACACAACACAATGACAAAAAAATACCACGAAAAAGTTATTTATATATGTAGGGAGCGATTAATTAATCTATTGTCTGAAAGTCTTTGCACTTAAACTATAAATATATTCTAGATTGACTCATACACTGTCGTGTCAACAGTACTTTCGAATCCCATTCTAATCGCGGATTGTCAATATATATCGACGCTTGGTACCCACATCCACATCACAAGCCATAATTGAGCTTACCGTGTAAGATGTCAATGGAATTAAATTATTTCTTAATTATTTTATTTTTCGTTCTTGTTAGAACTTAGAACGCAACAGCCACGACAAACGATCTATGATACGATATATCATTAGTCTAGAACGGAAACCTTCCAAAATCCCAAACCTTACGGACCCAAAGCCATTACCGACCCCAGAGACCCACGACTTCCGTGAAACCTTATCCATTTTGAGTGCATCAGTAATAAGTATACCATTGGAAAATCAACCCTGTTTCGACCACCTCAAGGCTTTTCAAAGAGAAAGGCAATAAAAGCTTAATTACGTGAACTTGACCTGTAGCTGGAAATTAATTAAGTTACGGACAGAGATTAGTTCCTACCTACAGAAGATTGCATTGTACAGTCGAAGGTGAAATAAGGTGTATATAAAAATGCTCAATTATATGTCCCAGTGCACTTTAATTCTGTAATCTTTACACAATTCAAAATCTTAGCTTTAAGTCTGACAGAGACCTTTACTTCTCTACAAATTATTATATACAAATCATTGGACTTTTAGAGACTTTACATCTACTCTTTTATTATTATTATTATAATTCAATTTATTAAAATCAATTTTATGTATTAGTTCTTTTTTTTTAATGCATGTTAGTTGTAAGATGTACATACCATGATTATTTGAAAAAATAAGTCCCGCTAAGATTCTTACCGGTTCTTCTCGGGGTCAACCGGGGAACCGGGGAACCGGAAGTAGTTTTAATTTCATGTAACTTAGACGATTCAAAAGAGTTTGTTGCTATTCCAATTTGAATAAAGAATCATTTGACTGTGACTTTAATAAGAACGTCGTAACATAGGTATTTTTGAGAGGATTCTTTCGATACATATTTTTGCACTTACTGTACTGTAACTGTATACAGTGTGTTACCGTCATAGGTACAGGATTTTATTGAAACAGAGTAATGAGATGAAGATTTCTAAGCAAATCGTGACTATTCTTCGATTAACAACTCAATTTTTTAAGAATAAACAATATCAACGTGCTATTCCGTGATATAGTACGTATAAGTAAATTAGTGCAACCCGCTATAACCACTTACCGCAACAATATATACGGGTCCATCATAAGCCTACTGCAGTGTGTAATCAAAGCGGTCATAATCCGTTTAAAGGTTATATTTTACTCGATATTTTCCTCATTAGAGTACAATTATGACAATGACGGCTTAAGTAGTTCATCAATTGTAATCTTGACAGCGAAGCTATCGCATATTATGAGTGAGAGCATAATAAATATTATGTATTTATCACAAAAAATATTTATTTCTCTGTTAAAGTTGATTTCTAAAGTAATTAAGTATTCTTGTGTAAATAATATATTTTTATCGTCGCTTAGTACCTACAACACAATTTAACGTGGGTCTGTTTATTTAAGGATAAACTGTTTAGTTATTCTTTGAACTATAATTGTGACTAAACAAGCGTATTCGTTACAGTTTCTCAGTATTTTTTGTTGTTGTCAGTAGTTATAAAAAGGTACGTGTTTATTTATTTATCAAATGTGGCGTTCTCTTAATCAAAGTATGATAAACCGTCTTTAAAATCGACTAGTCTGTGGTGGAAGTAGGTCGCGCTGATATTTTTAATTGCGCCGCACATTTTCAAAGCTTTGAGCGCTTTCAACGTTGAGGTTTGTATTTCAATTTGCATTTTTTTATCGTTATTTTTATGCTGCAATTTATCATAATTTAAAAGACTTTTATAGAGCACCGAAATAGTGATATCTTGTGTAAAATATTTTAGTTTAAACTATCCAACTATGGTCCAATCCACAATTCCAACTCCAAAAATAAATAAGCACCAGTCCCAAGCTTCATTTTGGCTTTTTCCAAGTTTTTTTATTATTAATGAGGAGGTTTACCTATGAATACGATAAATGTAACAATAAGGTAAAATTACCAAAACTACAAAATATAAAACGCGAATCAGATCTCCACAAATGCTGATTTCTGATTACTCATGCAAAATGGTTACAAAATCCAATTCCGGAAGTCTCTCTCCACAGTCCCTAAAAGAGTCATACCGATGAGAAACAGAAGATACTTTAGAAGTACGGTGAACACATATAATTTATTATTTTTGTAAAAATCTTAATGCGGTTCACAAACTACTCCACTTTCCAAGTTTCAACGTCACATTTCTTACATTTTCAGAAAAAAAGTGTCTGTGGTTTTTGCTATTTCGCTACGAAACCCTAAAAATGTAAACCCAAAATACATTGTACAAGTACAAAGCGGAGAAAGTACGCCATCAGTCATCCCGCACAGATGCAACTGCGCGGGGCGTGCGTCACTCGCGGGAGCTCGTTAGATGCAACTTCTGTGCAACACCGAGATCACAAGCCTTGCGGTCACAGTGCAACAAGTAGTACAACTCAAGATAATTTAAATGTAATTTTTAGCACAGATGGTGCCTTTTTTAGGCTCTAGTGCGAGAAGTGTGTCATTTTACTTTAGGTCCAAGACTTCGGAGGGTCATCTGCACTAAAAAAACGTCGTACGAGACACGTGCAAAAACGACATTCGTAACTCATGTCGATTTAAAACATCGCCACTTGTTTCGAATTTCATGTTTTTCGCACATTCGACGGTAGAAAGGCTAATTGACTTAACCGACATTTTATGAACTTTACAGGAGAGCCGTTTAAAGTTTTATTTTTTAGAAAAAAAATCGCTGTGTCGTCTGTGGGTCTACTCGTAATTGGTCTGCCTTTAGATCTTGTTTTATTTTTGAAATCCAACGGTCGGCCTCGCCCTCTTGGTCCGGTTATAGTATCTAAAAAGGTATCTGAACTCAAAATTTTTCGTTTTAAGTTCGTGATAAAACCAAGATTGTATTGTTAAAGTGATTAGGAAATAATCCAAGTTTGGGGTAGGTTAGGTTTTGTAATGTCCGTTCATTGTGGTGGTAAGTTGTTTACACTTTTTTGTTTTCTTCTGACACATAGTATAGTTGCAGTACGAGTATCGTCAAATTGATATCAGGTTGTTAACGTGCGAATGGCGCCCTGTCCTCGCGTTTAAAGGAACGGAATGAAAAATGGCACTTTTATGAAACATTTCCGACGCGATGTTTTTGTTCTGGATATTTATTGTCGCGCTTACTCGTCTGAATTATATTACTGGGACAAAGGCTGCCTTGTAATGTGGTAAACAAGCGCAAACACCAAAATGGCAGTAAATGGATATTTTTTTTATTTATTTTAACGAAACGGGAATCGTGTATAAGTATGCTTTATAAATTACCTCCGACGTTTCAAGTACAGCATATCACTCATAGGGATAATGAACAACATTTTGACGTTGGTGGTAATATTTGAAATGTAGTATACCTACACGGTGCTACTAAAAAACTAAATAATGTGATAGAAGTGCGATCAGGCTGTGTTTTACACCTTTAAATTACAGTTTTATTTGATTACCCAGGAAAAATAGCATATACTAAGTCTCGTAAATTGAACTTTTACAAACTTTCATAGACTATACTCGTACTCTGTTTGATAAGGTATTTAAAAAAGGTAAACAATCTTTCAGTATATTTTTATTGAAAACTACGAGTAGAAAATAAGTTTTAGCAAATATACATAATTTAACAAGGAAATACGGTGATTTACATTTGTATTGATTCATTAAGTACCTAGCTTGGATTTTTATATGCATTTTTCAATAAAAAGATACTGCAAGATTGTTTACCTTTTTTTTCAAATTTCTAACCAAACAGAGTATAATTGGGATATTAATGCATGTTTTCACAGGAATACAACTATTATTCTGAAATATATCAAAAGCTTGCTTCATACTTGCATCACATTATTCAATTACATACGAATAACTCCATTCTAAGCGTTTCTATGACAATCTTAATAAAGTATCTGTACCGTGGTAACTGAGAGGGGAAACAATTGAGCATCGCATTGCAAGGGGTACTTACATTTGAATAGTTTTGTTAGCAACGGTCTTCAGCTAACGTTTTCGTGTACTGAACAGATTTGGTGAAGTTTTTCTATATTTTAACACATTAGACCGCTCGTCCTCTCATTTCAGAATATGGGCTGCACTCCAATTTATAATGGCTAATAAAAACGTCACACACCAAAGAAACAATATAAACAACGCCGGTGGCGGGATTTGAACCCATTTTCTTAGCTTACGCGACTGTTGCTAGTTGCCTAAACCACTCGGCCCAGCCCACCCACGTCCGGCGTTAGTAAACTTTTTTCTTTAATCTTCTTCTTTCTTCTTTGATTCTGACATCTAATATTTAAGTAGGTACTACTTAAAAATACAACTCAATAAGTAATGTCAACCGACTTTAAAAAAAAAGAAGAGGTTCTCAATTCCACTGCATTTTTTTATGTTTTTGATCTCAAAACTGCGGACTGAGTGAACCGATTCTGATAATTTTTTTATCATTTGAAAGCTGATGCTCACGGATTGGTCTCATTTTCATTTAGTTGTTCAGTTTTAATAATGGGACCGATGAGAAAACCATCCAATATGTCCTAAATTTGCATGAAGCACATGTACGACATGACAAATAGACAAATAACTGAATATCACGCCAACCGATTTCGATCATTCTTTTTTAAACACACCTTCAAAATAAACCGTAATGTTGGAATCTTAGAGAAATCGGTTGAAGTCGGTTTTTATAGCTCTACTCGTACACTACTAATCGCTAAGTATTTAAAGACTTCATTTAGTCAAAAGATTCAGGTATAAGTATATTGAATAGGTATGGATACAGGACGCCTATGGGTAACTAACAATCTTGTATCCACCCTCACTCTCCTGTCACTGACGACAGTTTTATTTGTCCACATTTACATTTTATTAAATTCGATAATACCCGCCGTCATATTCGCACGGATGTCGTTAAAAATTCAATTGTGGAATTTCGCGAATTACAATTTTGCGAGTGCATGTCATTCGTTTTAATTTTTGCGATGTGTTATTGTTTTTTGCTGCCAAGCCGATGGAGTACTAGTTAATAGTTATAGTTTTTTATTCTGTTTTCGTAATTCGTGTCTGAACGAAGAGATAAAAGGGTTTTGAGTATAGACGGTTTTTTTACGCGCTAGTGCGATAAGTGGGTAATTTTTGTCAGGTAGAAACTTCGGAGGACCACCTATACGCCAAACGATTCATGTATGTTTTATATGTAATCAATATATTTTGGACATTTTTCAGTAACTCGACATCATTCGTGACCATTTTGCATGGTCGTTACGCTGGCCTTTGAATTTTGAACTTCTTCGTACATGTATGCAGGTTCCCTCACGTTATTTCTCCTCACCGTAAAGGACTTTAGAATATAAAAATAATGTTTCGTAAAATAAGTTTTTTGAAAACCTCATTGGTACTAGCCGGGTACTAATCATAAGTACTTTTAATGATACGTACACATGCGAAAAGGAAATTCGTAACTTTGTCAATTTAAAATACCCCCTATCCCCCTTGTATTATTGTGATATTAAAGTCCATCTCAAAATAAAAATTTGAATTTATTCAACATTGGAGCACGATATCAAACTGCTGATTTGAGGATTTTGGATACAAAATAAACGTAAAACAAATAATGAAAATTCAGATATCATATGTTTTTCGATAATTATCAACAACACTTCTTAATTTTTAATATTAAGAGGCTCTGTGTTCAAAGTAGGGACATAATATTCTCATAAGGATAGTTCAACATTATTATGTTTCCTGTAGATAATGGCCATTAAAATAATTAATAAGCAAGAAACTCGGAAAATAAGACTTGAATCTTAACCGGCTTCTAAAGAACCCACAAAAGAATTAAGAAACAAGGACGTACTTCTACTTGTACTTCTACAGCATGAAAACTTACACAACAGAACAATGACTTCAACAACTGAGGTCAAACTTTGTTTTATAATTCCGAGCTTCTAAATAACTCGTTAGTAACAATAAAAAACCTAATTTTGAGCAAAAATCCAGCAGTTTATTACAAAGACGAACAAAGGGCCTCGAGGCGCCGAGACCCGACGGGGTCCGAGACAAAGAAACTTTACGATATTACCTACTGTTATAAAAATGAAGTGAAGAATGTTATGAAATGGAACTGTGAGTAGTCGTTTGAATGTCTTGAAATTAGATGATTGTTGAGTGAATGTATGAACGACGTAACTCAGTTGGCAGTTCACTTGTGTTCGATTTCCTGTGATGGCATAATTTATATTTTTAACGCAGTAAAAATGTATTTCTGCGTACATAACACAGCTATAAAACATAATTATCGCCTAGTATCTATACAACAATTCAATTACGTATGAGAATTCATCATCATCATCAGCCTATGTTAGTTCACTGCTGGACGTAGACCTCTCCTATTAACTATTCCATACGCATTATTAGGAGGTAAACGCCCATAATCGCCACGCTGAGCAAGTAGATTGGCGATCGCAGTAATGTGTCCACTATGATGACGCTGCTGCCCATCATCAATCTTTTATCAAATAATGGTCAGTGACACTTTAATCCCTTAGTCGACTCTTACGACACCCGACTAAACAAAGTAGATTTCAAAGACTATTTTCATTACGTGTGTTGAATAAAAAACCAAAGGAAATTAACATTAGGTAGAACTATCTTCCAATATGTTCCTTATCCTACCGACTGCGCCAAATATAAATTAAATTTCAATGTGAGAAAAACTAAATTAGTTATTTATGTCTTGCATGGACCTACCAAACTTAAGCGCTGTATTTGTTCGCCCTCAAATTATACTATTTAAAAGAAATTTTAAACATCATAAAGTTCAAACAGTAACACGACAATTTTTTATAAAGTATTGTACTATAGTCCCCTCTGCTAAGGAATCAACTGTAACAGCTGTCAATCAGTATATTTTCTGTCAATAATATAATTTTTTGACACGTGTACGGAACTAGCAACTGTCAGGAATATAATTATCATAGCGATCGATCATACCATCACGTAGCGGAGACAATAAAGTATCGCCATTTGTCCTTCTAAATAATTATGCAATCAAGCTTAAAAAATAAACCCCTACACACTCGTTCATATTATTGTACCGTCAATACCTAAACAATTACCTCCACCCACTCGACCGACGCAAAAAGAGACACAATAATTGATTGATACACGTTGCCGATACACCGCACGCGCCGACCAACTTACCCATCACCTACTCTAGCCCTTATCTCGTTACTTTAAGAGCTAATATAGCGTGTATAAGTGCGTGGATAAGTTGGCAGTCTGAAACGCGTGGTTGTCAATCATTTGACTTTGTGAAACGTCGATGTTTGCACAGCCGCGTGGTTTTCGTGGACGCACTGAGATGGAAAACACATCTATATTTTTGAGCGATTTAAATTACAATGTATATTCTGCATCGGAGCTATGCTATTTTTTTACAATTATTTTATTTTAGTATTTATGTATTTATTTAGCTTAAAATATGTGCGTATTTGGCAAATCGAAATACAATAGTTAAGATACTCGCTTTAAGTTAACAATTTTTATATCAAGGTATAAGCAATGATGTGTAATTTAACATTAAACTGCAAAGAGCATTAAATGATTCAATTCATTTTTTAAAACGGTTATAAAAAAACTCATAAGACGCAGTACAAAATCAATTTCATATACGCATATAACTGTTCAAGCAAATCAATCACATGTACAGTCGAGTTCAGAAATATGTGTTCAAATTTTTACTTTTTGTATGGAGATAAGGTCCACAACTGTAGGTTTATGAATTTTATGATATTTATATTTATGAACTCGACTGTAACTAATTTAGAAATAAACATGGTTTCACTAGTTTTTTGTGTCGTGTTATAAACGCGGGTGCGTATGCGCAGTGCGTGCGTATTGTTGTTGCGGTAACAAGCGCGCAATCACCGCCGTTTTGCAAAAACACGGCGTTTTTGTCGCGCTCGGATAAGGCTGGCGCATACAAAACTGAATATCATTCAATTTTACTATCACATGACATGATATCAAGATTGGAACATTCAAGTTTATTCAAATGTTAGTATCATTTGAATAAATTCACGCTCACTCATTTCTGTGCAAACTAAAGATTTTCGCGTTCTACACGTGTAAAAACTTCTTTTTAACTCGGCTGATTGTTGCCCTCGTTTTACTCGGGCTCCAACTTTCACCCACGTCAAAAAAAAATTGTTTGGCACTTGTATCAAAATGTACTTACTATTTCCAATTTATTAATGATAAGACCATTATTTTTACATCTCACCCAAAATCTGTAACATCCCCCTCACATTTCGATTTGAGATATTTTAGTATGGATCAGCTACGAGCAGCGTAGTGACAATTGTTTACCTGTTTAGTGTTTATAAAGACAGAGTTATTTTAATTGGATTTATTGAACAACGATGACCGCGCAGTACACGTCGTGCCTTTCCGTTTTGCATACAATATTCGCAGTATTCCCGGAATGCTGTTTCAGAGACGCATCAATGGATACGAAATATAAACATAAACTTTATTCGCATACACTTTATATACACATGCCCATGTAGCTGTATCGTCAGGTAGCTATACTTGGGGTCGGTATATTCATGCGTAGGAAACTTGTTACTTACAAGACCTCGTAAACCTTAAAAAAAAGAAAATAAATGAATCCAGTGCCCGTTTCAAAATTAACAAAATATATAATAATACTAATAACACGCTCTTTTATCACATTCTTCCAGCCTATTTTTGCCTGTATCTCGTGAAGTCGTGTAAGTATATAAATAAATATCTTGAGACATCTTACACAAATCGGGCTAGTCCCACGATAATCTCAATTAAAGCTCAATCAAGCGACAATATATGCATATAATAGATACATATAATACTTAAATACATAGACAGCTAGGACCTAGGAGCAAATATTTGTGATAAATAAATACACAAAAATGCCCACACCAGTTTTCGAACCTGGAACCTCCAGTTCTTCTCTTACTTTGAAGATACTTCGGTATTGTCTGTAAAAGTGTAACATCATGGTAGTGTCACTTATTGGTATCATGGCTTTAATAATTCACTGAATCTCGAAATGGGGGTACACAATTTAAAATAAATGTATTTTATTTTCTAGGATCTCATCATTCACCAGCATAAGTTAAGCAGTAGAAATGTTTATAAGAAAGTCACGAAAACAAACGCAAAGCTCAAATTAAAGAAAAACATTTCATTTTCCTTGTCTCTAAAAATGTAAAAACACCACAACAGTAATCCAGCATGAGCTATATCGTGAGACAAGAGGCGACTAAATTAAAACAAAGTGGAAAGCAGAGGATCCCATTAAGAGGGCTAACTGCTAACCCTGGCACAGATTACACGAGACAGTAGATACGCCAGTTCAGCTATGCTGTTCTCTTATTCACACATTCGACGCTGCATTCGTCAACGAGCTCGACAGCCTTGTCTAAAATCCTAGCTGTTTTGTTTGACATTAGGAATCGAGGCTGTGAGCGAGGTTGTGGGCGAGTTCGTCGCTGTTTTTCGTTAGAGAATACGAAGTTTGACGTTTAACGTCAAACTCTCGAAGCAGTGTAGTTCCAGTTCCAGTTCACGCCGCATTCGTCGCCGAGCACTAGCGTCGTTTAAAATACATTAGTGAATACCATTTTCAGGCTCGACGCTGCCGCAGCGCTGACACATCGCTGACAGCAAGGCGGTTTCCTTAGTGAATAAAACTGCAGAAAATCATCATCATATCAGCCGGAAGACGTTCACTGCTGAACACAATGACCGGTGCGCCATCCACATGCTGTGGACTCCTGCCTTCACCAGGCCATCAATTCACCATGCTCAGAAAATAAAACAAAATAAATTAGTTACTAACGTATGACATGAAAAATACGTTGTCTCGAATATGTCTATGGGAATCCGCATTTTATTCAGAAACCAGCCCGATGAATTTGCTAAATAAAATGCTGAAGTACTTCCTTTATAAATATAACACTACCAAGGCAGCAAAAATTCTCAGTTAATAGTTAGAACTTTTAGAGATAGAGAACATGTACAATGCTTATTATGATATTATCGAACCGGGTTACTCTTGTATTTAAGTCGATGATTGCTCGACATGATTCGACCCATTAAGAGGATCCTCGTCCGGAGCACCCTCGGCCAAAGCCCGACGCGTATTGCGCGCCTGCTGCGCCCTGCTAGAACGGGTCCCGCGGGCGGTGATAACGGGGGCGATGCAAGGAAAGATCTACCCTCAGTGTTACTTTTGTCATAACATGTCGAGCAATCATCGACTTAAATACGTGAGTAACTTACTCGATTCGATAATATTTTAATATGTTTGAGTCTCGTATTATTTATTATTGTAAAATTGTACAATGTTTAATTTATGTAGATATATATGTTGTAGAAAAACGTTTTATATCTTTTTTTAAATGTATTTTTGTTGTATCAAATTTATATTTATACTTAATTTAAGAATAAAATGTACTACAAGTAGTAGAGCTACCGTTTTCCAGATAGCATTAGTATAATGCAAGCTTAAAAATAAATGTTTTTATCACATAAAAATTCAGATTTCTTATTTTCGCTTTGTCAAATGGAGTGTCTGTATTATTATTGTACAGTCTGCGTCTTCAACCGCCAACCCGTTCGCCGCCGGGTTAAATAGTTCCCATTGTTTGAGACCCAGATTTATTAATTTGTTAGTCATTACTAAGCCAATGTCGGATGATTATTTTGGGAAGTTGTTTAGTTTAAAACAGAGTAGAAACTTAGACCGAAGGTTGCAAGACGAGCTTACGAGTAAATCTTTCCGATATCTGAAATTCTTGATAAGTAATTAGTGGATTACGTAACAACGTAAGGAACATTCATTTTTAATTAACAATAGAACGTTTATTTTTGCATATTACGCCACGAGGTGAGGACAATAAGAATACATTTCTCGCCAATCTTCCCGCGGGTGTCGTAAGAGTCGACTAAGGGATTGAAGTGTCACTGACCATTATTTGATAAAATATTGATGATGGGCAGCAGCGGCATTATAGTGGACATATTACTGCGATCGCCAATCCGCTTGCCCAGCGTGGCGATTATGGGCATTTACCTCCTAATGCGTCTATACGCATAGTTAATAGGAGAGGCCTACGTCCAGCAGTAGACTATCATAGGCTGATGATGATGATGATGATGAAGTAAGGTGATGTCTAGTAGTGGACTGTAATAGGCTGATGATGTAAAAACAGTGCCAGACATATTCAGACATGTTCAAAACCTGCTCACATAACAAAAAATATGGTGTTCAAAGCCTCAATTCACAGCAAAATTTTAAGACCGTCTAACAACCCAGATAGGATTCCATTGGATCCAATGTACCGGTTTATATTTTATTCATATTCCAAATGGCATTTTAATGCCCAGCGGTCTGATTACGATTTCATGTCGAATATATTCTCGATTGTTATTCATATCGGTGGGATCGAAAGATTTAGGTGAAGTCTCATCGAATCACTACGAGTAGGTGGTTCAGGCCGAAGTGTTTACATAATTTAAGTATAATATATTTAGATAGTACATTATACGAGGTATGTGGTATAAAGTAAAATTCGGTGTTTAAGTTCCTAGTTAAAAAAGTAAATATGCAGTATTTCCACGATTCGTTTATTGTACATTTACCTATGTTTATTTTTCATTGGTGTTACAAAGTTCTGCACCCGAAATAGCTAAATCCTTAGAGTTTTGTCAGTCTATCTGTATGTACAAATACAGTGTATATTTTTAAAGCAACTATATGATTTTGTAGACAGTTTAACTATTTTTTTTTCGTGTATGCACATCGGATTTACTGCATATACGTACATTTTTTGGGTGTATGTATTGATTTATAGTCGTACTTGTATAAATCAGTCGATCACTCTTTTCAATTGGTAGGAAGTTTCTAGAACAGTTTTTTTGACAGCTAGTTTCAAGGAAATATGAATTTGTACCGTACGTAAAAAATCGAATAAAAAATAAAAATGTAAAAAGACATCACGGCTCTACCCCCTTTTCCCTCGAACGATAACCAGCGGGTGTTTCCACGAACTCCAATCACATAAGTCGCTCCCCCTCCCCTAAATCACTATCCGAAACATTTAAAAGTCCATCAAGAGTTTGTGTAAGCCGTTAAACTACTCCTATCGCCCTCTTGCCCTGCCGGAGCTTAAGCCTCTCCTTCGTGTCTATGTAACTGTATATCAAGAACCTAATGCCTGTTTTATAAGAGGATATATTTTAGAAACAAAATGGGTTTGTAGTTAGTGGGGTTTTCAGTGAGAAGTCTTTCTTGCAACGGATTTTAGAATATGTTGAGGTTTTTTGTTATTTATATGCTTGGGAAATTACTTCCTAGCATAATACACCACCATCATAATAAAAAAAATCTACAACGGTGGTTTTCAAATTGTAATTTACTAGCGACCCGCCCCGGCTTTACACAGGTATAATACTAGTATTCAAACCTACCTCTTGAATTAATCTATCTACAAAAAAACCCCATCGAAATCCATTGTGCAGTTTTAAAGAATTAAGCATACCTACATAGGTATATGTACTCGTATATGGACAGGGAAAATAGTAGTAGTCAGTAGTAGTACGAGTATATAGTAATAATAATATTATACTTAAGAAGTTTTAGTTGGCGGTGAACTAATCTTCTTCTGATGAAATCGATCAGATATATGTTATTATATGAGTATACATAATAGATATGTAGTAATCGATAGTAATTTTGTTACAAATGTCAATAATAATAATAATAATCATTTATTTGCTCAAAATATGGTACAATAAGATGGTGTGGTTAACATAAATCTGAACACAGTTAAGAAGCAAATTCAATGATGATAATCAGAGATCGATGATAATTAAAATTGAATTAAATTCACATAATTGTGAACAACCATATATCCAATCGGACGCATTATGAATACAGTAAGTACCTATATTTGTCACCCCGTCCACTTTTTCATTGGGTGTCGTAAGTCGACTAAGGGATTGAAGTGTGACTATTAATTTATTGAAAATTGATGATGGGCAACAGCGTCATCATAGACATAGACACTACTGACACGATTACGGGCATTAACCTCCTAATGTGTGACGCA
The DNA here is from genome assembly GCA_025490895.1 of Thaumatotibia leucotreta. Taxonomy (NCBI): domain Eukaryota; kingdom Metazoa; phylum Arthropoda; class Insecta; order Lepidoptera; family Tortricidae; genus Thaumatotibia; species Thaumatotibia leucotreta. The sequence goes on from JALPQI010012256.1 coordinate 34,232, forward strand.
TAACTAAGTAATATTATGAGACGTCTGTACCGTATAGGTTGTTGAATTGATGTGGTTATGCAAGTGAAATAGTGGCCTTGTATAATTGTATTACATTTATGGACTGTTACTTTTGAAAGCATATACGCATTGTTTATATTTGTTGCACTGTAGCGGCCAGACTAATTAACATTAGAACTCAATACATTATTCAATCTAACTTGCACTAGTGCATTTCAATGAAATGGTACGCCAGTTTTGATTTACTATATTATTATGTAGTCAATCTGTTTATTTAAGAATGAGTTATATTAGATCGCATCGTATCCGTGCTAAGCTTCTCATAAATGTTATTAAAGATCACATGTCGTGCGGTTTATATATGTACTGAAAATGTACTGATTGAAGTTAAGTGTTTTTGATGTCTTTAATGTAAATACCTTCTCGAATAGCAATCCTCTTGCGTTTTGAAAACTGTTCCAAATGTATACTTCGTTTTTTTAGCATTAGAGAGACCTTTGAAGAACGAGATAAAAGGTTTTTTTTACAGGCAAATTCTGCGGATCGAACAGTGAATACGAGTTATTAAATATCACGTATTTATTATCATGCTATATTAATACATACATTACTCAGTGTTGTGAACAGATAAGAAACATAATGTTAGTTTATTTATATTCCAAGATGAAAAGATAAGATTTATAATAAATTGCGTTTGCCATTTTTCATGGAAAATGTTGTACATTAAAAAACCTAACGAGGCAGAGTTCTCACACAATTTTAAAATGACACTGTCACTATCTGTCATTCGATTTCTTATTGTCGTCGGTTGAGTCGGTTGTGTTTTCTATTGCTGTTAGCTTACTTAAAGATTGTTGTTATCGTTTTTGTTCCATTTCGTTATTAATTGTTTATCTATTTAAAATGGATGAAGTCGTAGCCGGTTCCGGCTAACGTTTTTTCATCTCTAACCTCCTAAGACCCGGGCCTTTTAAAATATTTTTAGTCAGAAAGACCGAAGTGGCTTTTTATAGAACAAAATAATGGCGACCATTGTTAAGTCCTGACGTTATAGAATTAATGTTTACATTGTGATCGAACGACCTTTAAAATTTTATTACCCAGGACTTAATGATGAACGCCATTTTGTTCTTTTAGAAGGCACTTGGGACTTAGGAGGCTAAAGAAGAAGCAGCAAAAGCAAAATCCTGTGACAGCCAGTGAAAAGCGGATGGTGGTGAATATTTACAAATTAGTGTCAGAAATGTGCCATAGAAAGGAATATCCCACTAAATCGGACCGTGTGAAAAAGACTGCTGAGACTGCTGGCATATCGTTGGCTACGGTATACATATACAACTTTTTAAATGAAAATACATTTTTAAATTAGATAATGTAATAGATAACACAGTGGAAAATTTTATTATAAACGTTGGTGGTTCCGAGTCCTCGGACTCTTCCACTGACAGTGAATAAAACTGTCTATGTCACCTGAGTTTTATTTTCTCTACATTAGAGCGTCCTAGATTAAAGCCGCCTATAATAGCGACAAATACTAAACGACATTGCCGATGGGTAGGGTTGTCTTAGTATTGTTATCTGCTCAGTCTTTATGACACCGTGTCAGCTTTTATACCGATAGTTTTAATCCTTCAATGCATGACTTTTAAAAGTATTGGGTGTGTATAATGTATAAGCTAGGTTAAATATGCAAATATTGTTAAATTTTGGACTGTAAACTTCATCAAATTCAGTAAATGTAAAATCGGTACGATATGAGTTACAAATTTATAAAAAAATACTTAGATAAAAACCGCCAAACACTAAACGAAAACATTCAATATTCAACTTTTTTCTAAATTGCCGCCATCTTGCTTATAAAACACTTTTTAAATACAGTTTTGCCAACAAATTCATAATAAATGTGAAAACTATGCGTTCAGCTATCGGTAAATATCAAATGATACGTATGTACATAAGTTCCAAGAAATTCGGTGGTATCGGCCGAAATCGAAGAAGGAAGGTTTACGACCACTGCTTCTTTGTTCACCCGTTTGACAGATAATTCTAATCTTAAAAAAAAACGAAGTATAAACTTAACTCATAATCTACTGTTTTCAGGGGGTAGTTTGTTAATTTCTGCTGGTTGTTAACCATTCAGAATTAACGTTGTACCTTTGGTTTCTGGACGCATTTTAGAGCATTAATATTTGCGTAACTAAATAAAAAGTTATATTTTCGATACCTGATTTTACAAAGTTAGGATCTTTATGAGAATTGGGTGTACTATTACTTGTCGATCTGTTGATCTTACTATCACAACCCCTCGATTGTGCTAGAAAAACATCTAGGCATCAATAGCTTTATCTTTGTGATCGTGTTGCAATGTTCATTCTGATATAGTTTTTAAATATACAAGTAAAGTCCATTTCAAATACGAAGTCCTAATTCCAATTGACAAAGTCATTAGGCGTCAACAGTAGGATCAGTGATAGCAAAAAATACCTGACAAGACCCTTTTGTGGCGTGATATTTGCATACATCAGTGTACGACACGTGCCAATTTGTAGAGGACCAATTAAATAACAAGAGTTTCGAGTGGCATCGGGCCATCGTATTTGAAATGGACTATACAATGAAATGTCTCTATCCTCTAGCCGCCCAGAGACCTATAAAAGGGTCTCATGAAACAAAATAAATTTTACTCTATTTCCTACAATGTCAATCCAAATTTCATTGGCAAATATTACTGTCTGGGCGGCAGGAGGCTATTATTTTATCAGAAAAACACACTTCCTCATTCACAAAGGATTGCCGTCCGATTGATCCTCCAACTAAGCAACTGATCCCGGCCGAAGTTGGTGTTATCACAAACAGCCGAACAAAGCAAATGCTATCAGCGAAGTGGCCCGCGACGAGTCGTTCCACAATTATTCTCAACGCAGATCACTTGACTACGAGACCCGGGTTCGGATCCTGGTGAGGTCATCTCTGCGTGTTTTACCCACTAGAAAATTCAGTTATGGTTGTTAATGCTTGTAAGTTTATGCAAAGTACAAATAAGTACATTCCCGGTGCTTGATTGTGACTTCTGAGACTCGAAATTCATAAAAAATGCCACCATTAATGTTTGATATTTATCACCTAAATTAGTAGGTATTACTCAACTGCACTTATTTTTTGTCTTTTCTTTTTTTTTTAAGATCGGTATCTAAGTGTTATACAGGGTGATATTTATTCACCGTTCAAATTTTAGAGGATTGCTTCTGAGGTCATATAGGTGAATTTTTATTATGGGACCAACATCCGATTCGAGAAAAAAAATGATGTTCCAAACAGAGATATCTCAGAGTTTGTACCTATTAGTGCCGCAAATAAAGTAAGGATTCATAAAATTCCAATAGATTTTTTTATTATGATATTATTGATATCTTCTAGCTGAGACAGATTGTTAGAATATTTTGTAACTTTAACTAGATTTACTTTGTTTGTTAACCAAGTAGTAGTGGTCTTTGTGCTTAGTTTACGGTCATAAATAAAATCTTCAGGCCAATGAATGCCCATGCCGGTGACAGTATTTCGCCATTATTTTAAATGATGATGATAATGTCAGAGTTAAGTCTAATATAAAGGGCAGTTCAAAAAAAGTTCCCGTACAATGCGGTGTCTAGTATACGCAGTCGGTGTCATCAAAGTCCCAAACTTGTTCAACTTGGAATGAACAAGAATTGAAAAGCTGGAACAAGCGACGAATATATAAAGTTTATGTGTAATTATAGCCGGTGTCTTTTGATGTTTTACTTGGTGCGAATGTCTTTCAATATGAGTATATTAAGAGAAATGTCTTGATAATAATTAATATTTTGGGACATCTTATAAAAATCGACCTAGTCCCACGGTAAGTCCTATTAAATTAAGGCTTGTGATGTAGGTACCAAGCGACGATATAAATATAGATGCATATAATCGTATATACTTAAATACATAGATGCCACGATCAAGGAAGACATTATTTGTTATAAATAAATACACAAATAATGCCCTCGCCGGGATTCGGACCCGGAACCTCCAGCTTCGTAGGGTAATGAGGGAATTTTCAGCCTCCGTAGCCTAGTTGGTAGTGACCAACTAGGCTACGGAGGCTGAAAATTCAACTAAATGGCGACCTACTTGAAGTAAAAGAGTTGTCGATAAATTATTTATTTACTGTCACATTTTTGTATCGAGGAAGGGGATATCTGAAAAGCAGCAATTACTCACGATCTTGCAACCTATTTGAAAAATTGCTGTTTCGCAGGGGTGGGAGGCCATTGTTATGAATTCGTGGGAATAATTCGCGCGCTTTGATTAATATGGCACCGCGATGGCGGGACCGTAGGCTTATTCAGATAAACGGGATAAGACTTGTATCAATATCATTGCACTATTTACTTGACTTTAGAGGTTTAGTATAATATTATTGACGTCTGAATTAAGCTTTCGGTTATCTCTGAAGTTTTGTCTTATAAATATAACGGAAGTATTAAAATATTTAACTTAAAAGCTCCGAAAAACTTAACTTAATAAAGTCTCGTAATCCATAATTACGCTAATGAATCCAATGCCTGGTTCAATTTATCGTCTGCATAAGATTTACACATAGAAAAATATATGCAATTTTTTTTTCTCTAGTTCTATTATTTCTCGACTCAGGCAAAGGGGAGAAGACTTCGGTCCGAGTCGTTTCTGATGTAGAAGATGGCCATAGCCATCCAACGCGGCAATGCCGCGAACGTTATGGGCACCTTTGCATCAGAAGCGTTAAGGAGAGGGTATTGAATGTGAGTACCTCCTTCATTCTTGTAGTTGTTTATAAATAATATTAATTTATCAATGTTTGGGTGAATATCTGAGCGTTTCAACCGCCTAATTTTGGTGGCATCATTTTTGCCGAAGTTTATATTCGCTACAATGTACTACTTTGTCTTTTGAAGGAGGCACGGTACCTTATACAAATAACGAAGTATAACATTGAGACGTTTAGAAACTTTGGCAATTTAAAAATGATTCCACCAAAATTAGGAGGTTGAAACGCTCAGAAATTCACGTGTTTACTCTAAAAGCCAGAATAGTTAGTTACCTTTTAACATGAACTAAAATTTTCAAACATAATTTTAAACAGAAATCAGAAGTTTAGTAAGCAAAGTAAATCATTCATTACAACTGTTTGTATAATTACACACCTCATTCCCAGTTCTACTCGCAACATAAGTGCACTTTTAAATAATCATATCTTTTGCTAACCTTTATGCTAAAAGTCACTTTACACCGAGAACGGAAAGTAGAAATTTTAACAAAGTATAAAAGTTACAAATGAGGAAGTCAGAATTGTGTAGAAATGCAACGTTTCTATTTGAAAATCACAAAACACACCTTTACTCACATATCTAACTTAAAGAGACCTACAGTTTTATGATATTTAAATTGAAACGCGGGTCAAGATACGTTGGATATGTAAGTAAACATATTAATTACTGTATTATTTGAGAGTTTGCGTTCCGGATATCAGGCCAATAAATTACTGGGCCAATTATGATATGATTGTATTATAACGACGTGCATTGAAATACATGAGATGAGAGTACTCATAAAATTACGAGAAATACGAATAGCTTTTAGAATTATACCTGACGGTAAACTAAAACATAATATAAATTTAAGTGCGTAATAATTTTAATACTCATCTTTATTTTTCAGCTTCCGTAGCCTAGTTGGTACTGACCTTACCTACAAAGTTGGAGATTCCAGGTTCAAATCCTGGCGAGGGCATTATTTGTGTATTTATTAATCATAAATATTTGTTCCTTGGTGCACGACGGGTGTCTTAAGGGTGTACCGATAAAAAAAACTGTAAATTTCTAATAATAAAATATAATCGATATAGTTAGGTAGCTATAATTTCAAGCTATGGAAATTAACTAGGAAGTCTTAACTTAGCTGACAGTAGTACTTTTCTGTCACTACTGCATTTCAGGTACTCACAGTACAGCGTCTTCGAAACCTTCGTGGAGAATAAAAAAAAGAGCTTGTAAAAATAGATTTCGAAGGGGTTCTGGAGAACTTGTATTGTGAATACTGAAATTGCAGTAAACAAAAAAGGACCAAAGTTAGCTAATTTAAGACCTCCAAGTTAATTAGAAAAGCCAGAAATTACAGCGTTTTAACTATATTGACTCAATTTTTTAATTTGAATTTGCCAGTTTTTATCGGTAAACCCCTTATGTTTTTAAGTATCTGTATGTATCTATTTATATAATATCGTCGCTTGGTACCCATATCACAAGTTTTAATTGAACTTAATCTGTGACAAATCGACGTACGATTTGTGTAAAATGTCCCGAGGTATTTTATTTATACTTGACCAGGATTTGCCCCTGAGAATAACTCGGAATATTCGTGAAAATTTTCATGAAAATGTCTACCTTATCAAGCAAATACTTGACGGTTAAATGTTATGCGAAAAGCACCAGAAAATATTCTCGTGACTATACCTCGATATTTTTCTAGCAATAACGAGAGTTTGACAAAATGAAACATCGACATAACTGCTATCGATGAGTTCATCCTGTTCTCATAAAAATGCTAACTCCGCAAAAACAGGTAACGAAGAAATACAGGACCCATCTAGGCTTTGTTCTAAATACCTATATTATATTTCATATTAATCATTTCCTATGGCTTTAGAGTATATTTTAATGAATATTTGCAATTTTGATGAGTACTAAATACAAGATATGAAAAAAAAATGTATTATTTTGAGTATGATTTCCATTCGTGTAATTTATCTCTAAGCTACAGCAATTTTTTTATTTCTTAAATTTATTTATCGACTACAATAACACTTATCGATAACAGTTATGTCGATGTCTAATTTTGTCAATCTCTCGTTCCTGCTAGAAACATATCGAGGTATACTCATGACATACATTCGGATCATACACAAGTGCCGGCACTGGAATATGCAAACCTAGGCGACTATTAAAAGTACCGTTTCAGGGCGTTTGCCGAAAGTTGGCAGAGTGGCGCGAACTGTGAAGGGTTGAACGTTCTTATTGCTTCGAGATGTGGGACGCAAGTTGCGAGCGGTAGCGGGGAATTCAACGATTCTAACCTACATTTTTAATTCTCTAAAGTGCATTTAGACCAAATGAGAATTCGCTCATTTCTATCCCTCACTCTACGAAATTCGTTCGTTACACAAAACGTGATTCGTCGAAATTCGTTGATTTCGTAGAGTGGGGAATAGAATGAGTGAATGCTCGTTTGGTCTAAATGCACATTATTGCATAAGACGTGCCAAAATGCATTTCAGATTTGAACCCTAATTGCTTGTAAAGTAGTCGAGGATTAAGTTTACTTTGAATGAAAATTGATCAAATATGAAAACATAGTTAGTTGTTAAAGTTGATTTTTATTAGATTTTTATAACTACACAAGACCTAAAAAATACATAGATAACATTGCTGGGTAGTTAGCATTTATTTTAGCTATACTCTATTTATTATATCCGCTGAAAATATTAACTCATATGCAATGTCATATCGAAATGAGTATAGTAGGTAAAAAACTTAAATAAGTCACTAGTTGTATATGTAGTAGTGATCTATTCAAATAGACAATACATCATATTTTAAAGACAAACGGGTCTTAATCGCGTTAACTTACGTTTAATTATATCCTGACGTTTCGGCCATGACGTTACACCCGTGGTCGCAGGCAGACTGGCGAGAGAATGTATCAACACCTTCGAGCTGCGCGGGTTTTTCGAACTACCCGCACTTTATCTTGATTATTCACTTCTAGGCTAGGGTTGTCACTAGGCCTACACACAACACTCACAACATCCAATGGCTTTAAAATGGATGTTTCACCACGCTTACATTTGTAAATCACGGGATTCCACGCGGATGAGATTCCTTGCCCCTCATTTTGATTAAAATTCCGATGTTTCTTAATTTCAATAGCTTCACGTACTTTTCGGCTATGATGTATACGCTCGGTTGAGAGGACTTTCGGGGTATGGAGCTCAATCCAGTGGTTAGGTCCGGACTCCAACAAATGCTCGGCCACAGCAGACTTATTCGTTTGACGCTTTTTAACAGCCGTGATATGTTCCTTGACCCTTTCCGCTATGGTGCGTTTGGTTTCCCCAATATAGGAACTACCACAGCTACAATCGATTTTATAAACGCCCGGTGTGTGGTAAGGTAAAACATCCTTAGGCGACCTTAGATGCCCTGCCACCTTTGATAACGGCATGTAAACGGTTGGTATGGAATACTTATTCAATAGCGTACCTATTTTTTAAGACCCGTTTGTCTTTAAAATATGAGTGATAATCGTGAAAGTTTAAATCAATATAGACAATACATGTTTAAAATGCGAACACAAACAAAACCAATGCCCATATGGATAGATTACAACATGAGCTTTTCTTAACTTTTACACCTATACAGCGTGTGTATTTTATACGGGCGAATAATTAATCCAGATATAATATTTGATCCTACGAATCGTACAAGATAATCATTTCATTAAATTTTGTTGTTAATTAGGTTTAATTAATTTTCTAAAGTGCAACCTAGCAGCAATTTATGCCGTCCAACTGACATGACACTCGTACGACGTTTAGATACTTATGTTGACTTTAGTTAATGGCTACACATGAAGTTAATACATTGCGTGCTCAATTATTTTGTATCAAAAAAAATACCTTAATTTCCTAAAGAAACGTATGTAAACAGGTTCCGTCGGTGCGATAGTAATCGCTATCAAAATATTCGCCCGTATCAAATACATACGCTGTATTCACTTATTGATGAAATAAATACCGGAAGGAAGTCCCTAGAGCCCTTAAATTGCCTGTATGTATCACAATAT
>JALPQI010012257.1:0-49317 GCA_025490895.1 Thaumatotibia leucotreta
ACTTGGCTGGAAATGGGCTACAAGTATGACAATGACTGTTCTTTGCGTGGCGCCTTAATAAAAATTATCCTGTTTCCATCGTCAGATAAACCAAGGTTCACCAAGTCTCGTTTTGGCAACCCGGTCATTCTGCTGGGTCGTTACCGGTTCAACAGATGGGTCGGCAGTAAGGGGCCTCGGAAACGCTGGCAATGCGTGAAGGTCTCTACTGGCTGTAAGGCAAGGATTTACACCATCGGCGAAGTTATCATCGAAAAGTACCATCCACATAACCATTGATTTGACTAATCGTTGGTCGAAACGACGCCTTGACGTTGGTCTGTAGCGTGCGAGAGCGGAATGGAAGCTACTATAGGAGATGCGAGATTAAATTTCCCGGTTTGATACTGAATTGTGAAGTTTTCTATTTACCTCAGCAGCACGAACGAGGATAGGTACTTACTTTGCTGCTTAAACATAGTGAGCAAAATGCGTCATTCTTCACTGAGTGAGACGAAATGACATGTGGTGGCTCGTTTAATAGTAGTTTCATAATAGACAATATGAAATTTATTAACATATTTTTATATATTCAATATACTTACACATTTTGATCCTACTGTTACTAGAGTCCCTTAAATGTCAACATAATATGCCATTTAAGTTTATAAAAAAAATGACATCAACATATAAACTTTCCTTGCAGATAATTTAATTAAATTATCCTTAAAAAGTACAGATTAGCATGTAAGGTTACTTACTTGCTTGCTTGTTGTCTTGCCAACTTTATGGAGACAAGTGGTGAAATAATTAGTGCAGAAGATAAGATAAGATAAGATAATTTATTTGATAAAAACATGAGTGATATAAGATGTCAATATGTACATGTGCATTTCTTTACATGTTTGGCCATAATTTCGGCGTTCAAATATTCATTATGATAAAATTAAAAATGTATACATTATTATAACAAAAAACATAATTACAATACAAAACTATCAATTTACAATTAGTCTATCAATTACCATAATATAATTTAAGAGTGTCAAAAATGAAAATTCAAATGTCGTATAATATCGTTAATGGAATAGAAACAATGGTCCATTAGGATGCAAAAGAGTTTTCTACTGAATTCTTTTCCTTCAAGTTCTTTTATTTTTACAGGCAGCATATTGTATAGTTTGATGGCCATACAGTAGGAGTTCTTTTGGAATAGAATAGAAGCAGAACTTAGTCCGATAACTTAATAGTATAGCACTTCTTAAGTGAAACTTTCCAAACACGGTTTAAGAAAATCATGAAGAAGTAATCACGGATTGCATTAGTTCAATATTAGTAAGTAGGCAACTCTCCTTTAATTATGTCAGATGAAATACATACCGCACTACACATTCCACAATCTGCACAAAGGCCATCCGTGAGGTTGTAGTAAAATATAGGCCAGATAACTATCAAATTGTTGTCAATCAGTCTTCTTGATTACGCGTCGTTTAATAGCACCATAGGTGTATGTTCAAAATAAAAACAATTCTTGAGTCACGGCATTTCAAATCACATCGTACACACTTTTACCGTGGTGCAAACACGTATTCGCACCGCATCGTACACATGGCCTTTGACCGCACGCTAGGGAGACAAATTATTGCACGTAGCGATCCTCAGCATTGAGGTTACGAGGAAGAATAAGAATCAAATACTACTAACAAATTATTTAACATGCTTTAAACAATTGTTCTAGAGATGATATTACTAGAGACTCGCAACGGGAACCCCGTAATCCAGATGGGCGCGTACCGGTACAACCAGTGGTCCGGCAGCCGGGCCGCGGTGCGCAAGCGCTGGATCTGCACCAAGGTGCACGGCGGCTGCAGCGCCACGCTGGTCACTCTTGACAACGAAGTGCTGAAGAGCAAGCCGCATAACCACTGACATCACCATCAAACGCTTAATCTGGTGTATTCAATGTTATCTATTTCTCATAAAGTAATATGTTAAATACATGTCTCTTGTAAATTGTATCATCAATTGTTTTTAAGGATATTCGAAGTTTCAAATAACAAAAAACAAATTAAAATATTATCGAACCGGGTGAAACATGTCGAGCAATCATCAACTTAAATTCACATATTTAAGTTGATGTTAGTTATAATTCTAAAACAAAAACAACTTTATAATTCTTGAGATAATTGTATCATTCATATGCATTCATTTGTGTACTCATTATCAATGTAAAGAAATTGCGTTGTTCACAACATTAAACACTTTTGACAACCAGTTCGGCGTTTATAGTAAGTACATCACCATCGCTACAACAAGTTCTGCAGGAAGAAGGACCGGAAGTCCCTCTGGGTATGCTCCAACTCCACCACCACTCGTTCTTGTCTCCCTTTAAAAAACTACGTCCTCTGGGGTGCACCCCCTCTTTAACAATCCAAATTATGCAGTTCTCATTTTTTTTTTACTAACTGTTGCAGACCCGGTGTTTACGATGTCTATGTATGGTAAGCCGGTCATACTTTACGGTGGATGCAGATTCAACCGGCACAGCAGCAGTAAGGGAGACCGCGGCTACTACGTGTGCACTAGATGGGGCTCGGGCTGCCGTGCCGCCATCAGAACCTTCGGCGGCGAAATCATCAGTATTAAAGATAAACATGACCATTCTTGACTTGTATAGCCCTTGGTGACGAAGATTGACAATCGAGCTCTACTCTTCGGAAAATTTATTTCTATCAGAATTTTCAGTTACGAAATATTGGTGGACACATAATTTTAAGTTACTAATACCTTGCTCCTATCATTAATGGCGGAACCTTCTGTACCTACCTACTATAAGGAACCATGTAACTATGTTTAAGTTCATGCGTATGGTTAGTGTATGTGAAATGTTTTTTTTTACGTTTTGACTTACACGAACATAGGCTAAATTTACCAAAATCTAATATGGCAATGCATAGAAACAGCTCATACGTGCGGTTTATAAAAATATATAATAAAGCTCCTGAAATTCTTAAAGCCGAGGAACAAAATAACCTCTTTAAAAATATGTTGAGACGCCTACTTACTATAGTACTAATCGTGTACTAAAAAGGCTTAGTACACGATTGACAAACACTTGAATGAGAGACATTTATCTTAATTACTCTGTTAATTTATTTCTTAAAAATTCAACGTATTTCGCGATTCAGCGCGGAAGCGCTGCGAGCGTAATGGACACCTTTGCGTCGGGAACCAATCGGGGCGGTTTGGATCGGTAGCTCTTTTTAAGGGTTTTTTTAGGTTTAATTTTATTTAAGTTCATATTTTAATACTACTTAAACTTATTTCTTTTTTAAGATTTAGTTTGTATTCAATATTATTCTTAAGTTGTATGGAAAGCAGTAAAAAAAATCCTTATTAAGTTTATGGTGCTTCAATCGCTAAAATTCTCATTTTTTTTTTTTTTATACCACGTCGGTGGCAAACAAGCATACGGCCCGCCTGATGGAAAGCAGTCACCGTAGCCTATGGGCGCCTGCAACCTCAGGGTGTCACATGCGCGTTGCCGACCCAATAAAAATAACGTTGGCACAACAAAGTGGCTCCACTCCACCTGATCGTAAGTGAAAAGTAGAGCCCAAATCGCGGCGGCAACGAACAGGAGACAATCAGTAACCTGTTAGTTGCCACCGCCTTGCTGGCCCGCTAGATGCTGGTAAATACACCGGCTGACCCCGAAACACGGCAAACACGAAGGTAAGTCATTTCACGGGCGTTTACACCGAATGTACGGTGGTAGCCAACCAGGCGGGTACTAGTAAAAATACCCTACCACCGGCTGAGAAGCTGGATACTCAGTATTTCCCTTAGTCGACTCCTACGACACCCACGGGAAGAGAGGGGCGGTGATTTTTGTATTCTTACTCCGTCACCGCACGGATAAAAACATTATTTTTATGTTAGCAAAGGATCCCATCGAAGCAGAAGCTCTGCTCTAAGACCCCCAAACGTGTGTGACAACGAACTGTCATCAAACGTAAAACGAATAATATTTGATGTGATTGTTTTCAACGTTTTGAATCAATGGTTTAAATAAAAATTAAATTAAATATATGGTGGCTCTATTGGAGATGGTGATAATGCTACCTACGTAAATTGTGACAATACATTTTCTTAGTGATCTACTTACTTGTGCTTTCGTTCCGTATAATATGCCAACGAAGGACCGTCGGAGTTTTGAGTATTACCATTGACTATGATGATTTTGTAGAAAGTCCATTTACATTACATTTTGATAATATCTTAAGTGCTTATCTGATAACTAGGTACTTTAAATTTAGTTTTACTCCTTATTTAGTAGTAGCTTATATTTTGTTAGCAACAGTTTAATTTTATAATTTATATTCCATTAGGTTAAAATTCTTATAAAGGTAGCTATTTTATCCTTTAAGATGCCGTCGGCGTCCGATTCGACCTGCCCTCATTATCCGAACTCCTTGCGCACCTTCACCACCCATGGACTAGTTACACATAGGTCGTTTACACAAAAACGGACACCGAACGGTCGCTTGTACCGCGCATCAAAAACTGCCACTACACGCCTCCCCAACCGCCATCGACACCCTAGGACTCGACGACTTTGCTGGTCTTAAGCAATCAGTGCGAGTTCTCCGTCACATCCCTAAAGGGGCTCGCAATCTTGCAGCTGGTAAAATGCGCGATGCGATAAATAAATGCTTAAATAACAATAGTATGCCAGAGTGGTTCCGTTTGTTATCTTTCGCGTATTCCGCTTTGAAGGCTCTAGAATTAGCTGGGACTGGTAACCTGACCACAAAAGTAAAGCGGAATATTGACTCCTCTGGTGTGATTGATTCCCTCTTCGTCGAGGCCAATACAGCTGCTTTGAGATCGCCCTCAGTCCTTAGAACAGTCGAATCGAAAGTTTACAAAGGCAACCTTAGAGGAGCTGTCAAAGTTCTCATGTCGGACGAAAGCGTGGCGGCTTCTAACCCATAGAAACTTTAGCCAGCCTACTGTCAAAGCATCCAGCTCCATCCCGGCCGTTGATTCTACCACCGGAACAACAGCTCTGCTGCAGGCTTAGACAGCATCCGCCCATCACACCCTAAATAACTTACCTAGTTCTGCCAGCGATAACGCCCTTCGATTGATGAATGAAATGTTTAAAAAAACTGAGCAACTTTCTTCTCAGCGGTCAACTGAACCTAGCAGTTTGTTCATATATCTACGGTGTTTCCTTATTACGGTGCTCTCAAAAAAGGACTGCGGCGTAAGATCGATAGCAGTAGGTAGTGTATTTTGCCGCTTAATCGCCAAACTCGGATGCCGTGCTGTTCAGGTTGAAATGGCATCATTTTTACTGCCATACCAACTAGGTTTCGGCACTAAATTAGGCTGCGAGGGTGCTATCCACGCCACGAGAGCTTTCGTACTCTCGACCCTAACAATGCTGATACCAATGCCTCATCAAACTTGATTTACAAAATGCATTTAACTCTTTGGAGCGTGATCCACCTTTTATCCTTTTCTTTTCCAAGCATATTCATCCCCATCTAAACTTTTCATACAATTACATATTTATTCCGTAATTACATATTTATTCCGATCGCGGTAGACACGACCGGGTGTTGGTGCGCAGAAGCGAAAAAGTTTATAAAGGAAGTGGGACGCCGCCTTCAAGAAAGAGGCCTTGACCCCCGATCCGGATTTTTCCTGGTGCAGAGGCTGTCCAATTGTCCATTGCAATACAACGCGGTAACGCAGCGAGCGTAATGGCCAATGGGCAATGGATGGATACTTTTGCACAGGGAGCGTTGCGGGGTGGCCTCTTTCAGCAGGTTAATTTCTTTTTCTTTAAGATTAGTTTTACTTACTACGAGTTTAGATTTCGTTTTTAAGTTTTAAAAGATAAAAGAATAAAAGTAAGTAAGTAGTTATTGTTTGCAATTAATAAAAATTCAGATTTTATTTACTTGATAAATTTTATTTGAATTATTATTATTTTTTCTTCGTATATAAATACAAATTTGTGATTTACTGATTTATTGGGTTAACGAAAATGGATTCGGGCATTTCTCCGAGCGTTTCAACCGCCGTGACTTCGGTGGCAACATTATTACCCAATTTCCGCGGGTATCTGAGCAATTATTTTTATTTTTGCCACTAAAATGAAATATGAAATTTTAGGTAAATTTTATACTATTTCTACTCAGAATAACAAGCCGATTCCATTTCCGTCGAAAAAAAAAGTGTCCCATGATTTTTTTTCCTATTGTGTTACTATTTTCCATACACCTTCTATGGCGGTAACACAAGAGGATATTCGAAATATGTATGAAATTTTTGGGACAGTTTTTTTTTCGCCGGAAATGGAATCAGCTCGTGATTCTGAGCAATAATAGTATAAAATTTACCCAAATTTTCATATTTCATTTTAGTGGCAAAAATAAAAAGAATTGCTCATCTCATACATTTTATGTCTTGGTAGTTGTCAACTACGTCTACCAAATTATCCAAAAGTTCTTGCATCTCTCACAGGATTCACGTAATAAGGATGCCACCGAAGTCACGGCGGTTAAATGCCCATTCGATCCTTATGTACTTATTTGAAGTGACATAATTTGATTGCTTTTTTTTCTACTGATTCCAATTTGACCTAATGTAATGTAGGTTTTCGCGATGTAATTTAATTAATCATTCTTAGGGCCTGTTTCACAATCTCCAATTAAAGCTATCTGTCAGATAAAAATAACACGCTCTCTTTATTCTTCCAAGTGAAAGAAAGAGATAGTGTTATTTTTTATCTGACAGATAGCTTTAACTGGAGACTGTGAAACAGGCCGTTATTGTTTTAATTTGATGTACCTATTAACTTTTTATTTACTCTACTTTCTTGTTCATTTATTGAATCTAATTTGAATTACTTAATTATTTTAACTTAGATATAAGACCTAATTTGTAAAAAATATGTCTGTTCTCCATATCAATATATCAGGGTCCATAAATGAATCCACATGTATCTATTTATAAATAACTGTACACACTATGGTTGCAATAAAAGATATGACTATGACTATGACTTTTACGAATCGAAACAGCAATGAAACATTTTGTTGGTTTTAAAAGAGTCCCTTCATGGTATATTTCTAAGGGAAAATTATCCTATTTCGTATGCTAAAAAGGTATTAAATTAACTCTAAAATATACACCACCTACACTATGTTTAAACTGTTTTTATTCCACTACCTTAAGGTTGTCTGGAAGAGATCGCTTTTTAGCGATAAGACCGCCCATTGTAATGCCTGTACTTGTAACACTGTGTATCTGTTATTCTACTGTTTTTTATGGTGTGCAATAAAGAGTATTGTATTGTATTGTATTGTATACACTATACACGGTGGATCCTTTAATACGGGCAATAAAATTAACAGTAGGGGATTAAATAGAATAATTATTAGTTGTTAAGAACAATTCCCAAATAACGTAAACATATTCAATCAAAAAATAAGAGACAGACCCAAGGGAACGCCATGCCGTATGTGAACCATTTAGGTACTATATTTTGGATACGTGTTAAAAGTATAATGTTTGTTTTAAGCCCCAGTATTCATCACATCGGAATGCGGCCGGCGTCTTATGATGATAATGGGCGAAGAGCGATACAGCCACTACAGGACCACAGGTCCAAAGACGTGCTGGCGCTGCATCAAGTACAGGCGAGCTGGCTGCAGGGCATCCGTCACTACTCTGGATGATGTTATAGTCAGGAAGACGAATCAGCATAACCATTAGTCCAATGCTAGACATTAGACAACGACCTCTCCTTAGCCTATGTGCATAGACGCATTAGGAGGAAAATGCCCATAATCACCATCACGCTGGGCAAGTGGGTTGGCGATCGCAGGAGTGTTATTAAATTTGTATTAAATTATATTTAAGGCCACTCGTTTCGATTTTTTTTTCGCGCTTGTACCGTATTTAATGTACTATTTTAAGATCCGGTGTATGGAAAAAGGTGTACAATGAAAATATCATCACCATCATCAGCAGCAGCAGCTTATATTAGTCCACTGCTGGACAATTTTTAATATATTTATCTACTGCAATATTATATATAACAACATAATCAAAACTACAATTTATGTCATCATCATCATCATCATCATCATATCAGCCGAAAGACGTCCACTGCTGAACATAGGCCTCCCCCAAAGATTGCCACAATGACCGGTCCTGCGCCACCCGCATCCAGCGGACTCCTGCGACCTTCACCAGGTCATCGGTCCACCTTATGTACATACATTAAATCTAACTAATCTACTTAACCTAACCTATATCTAAGATTGGCCCTTGTGGCATTGTACCGAGGATGCTGGCGGCATTTCTTCGCTGTATCGCAATACTGATGCGTTGTGCGAGGAAGTCGCCAGCTCTTCGGTCTTTAGTTACATCAACCAGACGTTTCGCGATCTCAGCAAACAATTTGCGTGCGCTGGGGCCCCAAGAACCTAAAGTTTCTACGCCAAACGGTACAAAATCGTACTCTTTGCCGAGGCCCTTATATTTATTACGTTTTAAAAATTTTCAGCCGCAGCGGCTGCCTTAAATACAACATAATTATGGTACATTTATAAATTATTGAATTGTATTTGCATTAAAATTTAACAAGACTAGTTATGTTCTAGTTCCAATGTTCGTGTCGTCTCGCTGCGGCCGACGGCCGGTCTTGCTGCTCGGCCCCAACCGCTTCAACTACCACAAGCAGCACGGCATGAAGACCGTGTGGCGCTGCGTCAAGTACACCACGACCGCCTGTCGCGTCTCCCTCACCACCGTGGACGGGGTCATCGTCAGGTCGCTCAATGAACATAACCATTAGATATTTTTAGTTGGTTCTGATGCAGCAAATTAAAATCAAATCATTATTAACTAATTTATACATAGAACATATTGTGAAAACACAAATCAAATTATTTATTAACTAAATATTTTGATTTGTATTTTTAATTTTTCTCCAGTAGTCACACTACTTAATACTATATAAATTATACATAGTAAAAATCATTAAAAAGTAAAGGGTATTACATACCAATTTTATAATGAACAACTACATACCAATTTTACCACGAAATCATTTGCCTCAGCATACCTAATGCTGACCTGAAGGTCGACGCTGACCTTCCAGCAAGATCATTTAGCGGACAAATGTCGCAGCGTGTACAGCCCGCCAAAAAAAAGAAGAAATAATTTATAATTTATTAGTATATAAGTAATAATTTATTTATAAACACATGTTCGACTTACAGTGGAGACCAAGCGCCAGAACATGGGAAAAACACAGAAAAACAATATGGGAAATATAACAAAAAAAAAAATTACAACACAGTCTAAAAAACCATTAAATACCTAGCATTTTTACAGTATTGCAGTTTTACAGTATGCATACCTCCCCACCAGTCGATGTCAGGCACGTCTAACCAAAGCATTCAAGTATTGTGACAGTTTTGTACGCAGTAAACACAATTTGTCATAAAAAAGGTCAGCATCCTGGACTGATCCAACGAAACCATTCAATAAGGAGAGCGCTCTGGACGTGGGCGCTCGGCGCGCGTGCCGCGTGCGCACCGCGAGCACCGCGAACAGCGCGTGGCGGCGCCGCGCGCCGGCGCGGACGTAGTCGTTAGGGACGAACAATCGTATGCGCTCAACCACGTCAGGATTATCTACTCTACCCCGGAGTAGCAAGAGGTAGTGTAATGCCAGAAGCGTTCTTCGCCGTAGCTCCAGTGTCTCCAACCCGACCATACCTGCCACAAATAATGAGGGAAAGAGGAACGGATAGCGACCGTAGGGCCTCTTATAGAGGTACCGAACAAATTTCTTCTGTATTCTCTCGATCATATCCCTATGTTTTTGTCACAAATGTCATATCGTTTGTAGTACCTCAATTCGTTACGTCACGGTACGGTAAGCCCGTGTGCTTGCTGGGCGGGCAGCGGTACAACCTGGCGACCACCTGCGGCCTCAAGACAAGATGGCGGTGCGGCAAGCGAAGCCTCGGCTGCCGCGCCTTCGTCATCACGGGGCCTGATGGCGATATGCTCAAAGTTAACGGTGAACATAAACATTGATTTAGTTTAATTATTAAAATGTGTTTTTAAAATTGACATCTTATATACTCGTAGATTTATATATTTATACTATTTTTATTCAATTTATTTGATAAGTTATAATAAACAGTTAAGGAGGTTGCAAACTTTTTAAGGAGTTAGGAGAAAAGGCTGTCTGAAGCAACGGGTGATCATACGGCTGGCTCATTTCTTGGCCAGAGGTTAAGGCATTGCCATCCAGCAAGGAAATGTAGCCAGTGTTATGGGCATCCTCCCACAGGGAAGCGACTTGTTGTAAATAGACTGATGACTGTTGTTGTAGTTTAAGTTAGTTATTATGATTTTAGTTTTGAGAATGTTTTGTGTATTTTTTTTCAATACTATTTACAAGTATTATGTTTTTTTTTATAACTAAATAAATTGTAATTAATTGTTTATTTTATAATTATAATTTCCAATCTATCATCGCTACCGTTGACTTTTCCCAGAATACGATACTTATCTCAGGATAATTGCTGCCTGCCAGCCTGTGGTTATTTTTTCTATGAGTGACCCGCAACCTTTTAATGTCATTAGTTCATTATCAACACAAAAAAGTATTCATGATTAGATAATAATACGTTCAACTTTTTTGTATCAATTAATTTTATACCTATTGACAAAATCGGGATTTGTGTTAATAATGCAGTACTCATTGATCAGTCAGTTAATTATTCCTATGTATTTGTTACAGAATATTTTTATGTTACGCTTCTAACTTAATTGTATTAAAATTTATTTTCCACATTTGTATTACATTTTATTTAGCTACTAAGCTTAATTTAACTTGCTTTTTTATTAAGGAATTCTACTAAAATCCTTGAGAACACTTCCTAATACCTTCATGGCTTGGTTGCTCAGTTCAGTTTATAGAGAGATAGAGTAGGCTATTGACTCAGAGCCGCGTTTTCAAGTCTTGTCCTTAAAATCTTATAATACTTTTCTACCTGCAGACAGAAGCGTCAAGATAATTCGTTCGAAATCCAAGCGCTTCCGCACCGCCTTCAGCACCGATCAGATCCGCGCGCTGGAGGAGATGTACCTCGCCACCAGATACCTCGACAGCCGGGCGCGCCGGGAGCTGGCCAGCCAGCTGCGGATCTCCGACAAAGCCCTGAAGATATGGTTCCAGAACAGGAGGATGAAGGAGAAGCATGAATTGGCGGAGACCAGCGACAGCCCTGGTGCATCGTCGTGGAAAACTATGTAATAATAAGACACTGCATGCAATAATTAGATTTGTCACAGACTAGTGAAATCTACCTGGCCACAGATGCCTTGCAAACCACCTGGCCAGCTGTCTGTAGACTTGCGTATTTACGCTGAAGAATTAGTTCCAGAATACGAGAATCAAGGAGAAGTTTGGCTGTGACTAGCGATAGCTTTGAGGCTACGTCGACCGAAAGGGTGTCGGTGGATTATTGATTATGAAATAATTTGATTAATTCAAAACAGGCGTGAGCGCCGCCATTTATGTTACACACCAAGGGTAGAAATCTTTAGGTAGCATTCTAATTTACTTTTTTATTCGTTCTGACTTCTAAGCTAAACAATAATTTCACGATGACATAAAGTACAAATAATACTTGCTTTAATTACATGTTTTAAAATTTAATACATTAATAAATTACAGATTAAAAATATTGCATAAAACTTTTCTAAATTTTTAACCAGCCTATTTACTCGTACGAACATGTATATATTAAGTTTAGGCTTTATTCATTTAGAATAGAGGCCGTATTATTTTATGACCCACGAGGTGGGCAGACGACCTTAAAGATCACCGGGAGACGTTGGATGCAGGTTGCTTCCAACTGATGTTGTGTTCATGCTTTTCGCTGAAACAATGCAGATATTGACAGTATTGTACAACGGTTTCTCTTAGTAATAGATAGCAGTGACGGAGCGTCCATACAACACGATTCCCACCAGCTACAACTAATCCAATATCAAGTAGGTACATTCATAACATCATTAGTAATTATTAATTACCGAAACACAATTACAACGAAACTATCCTAGCTTCAGAAAATAAGTAGACCAATGAGAGGGCACGTCCGAGGTAAAGGACGAGTTTGCCTGGTATGTTGACTATTCATTGATAAAAGTACTATTGTGCCCGTTGAAATGTACATGCACATATTCACTAAGCTCGCAAAGGCACAATCATGAAAAATGGCGTTGACAAGCCGTCAGCTCTCTAGTTGCTGGCACTATTGTAAGGAGATAAAGTTTATTTTGGAATGTGTTTCATCGGTAATTCTCGGATGTGCAAATCCGAAATCTAGTAATAACTATTGTTAAATATTTGAAAATAGCTTGGGCTTTCAGGGCCTTATCTTATTAGCTCGCGACAAGGCAACCCTATACTTGTGGTGGAAGGCCAGCGATATAATCGCTGCTCGGTAAACCAGTCCAAGATCAAGTGGCGCTGCACGCAGTGGTTCCGCGGCTGCCGGGTGTCGCTCTTCACTATCGACGGCATCGTAGTCGTGGTCAATGGTAATCACAGTAAGCATCCTCCTTAAGGCTGGCCTTCTTACTTTTATTAACAGTAATTTATGATAGAAATGTGAGCAATTCCACAACTACTTATAATAGTTATAATATTTACTAATTTTATTGTTATCTTTATCTACTACAGACAATAATAATTTTACTGTGATTGTAACTTTTACTTGTCATATATATTTTACAATAAAACCCTTCAAAGTGTATGTTATTTTTAAACAAATCCTCTATAACATTAATCTAACAGATATATTTAATTCAGACATGGTGAAATAGGCCAAAGTCTGTCCAGTACCTGTTTTTGGCATCTGGTTGGCTTAAACTTTCACGATTATCACTCATATTTTAAAGACAAACGGGTAAGTTTACGCGATTAAGACCCGTTTGTCTTTAAAATATCTGGTTGGCTACTGAAAAATGCTTAAAACGACAAATACTACTTTCAGAACCAATATATATGAACTCGACTCGTAAGAGTGGGCGACCTGTGATGTTGCTTGGTGGCTGGCGGTTCAGTCTCTTTCGGGAGAGTGGTTCTAAGAGTGTGTGGCGCTGCGTTAAGACTACTACTGGCGGCTGCCGGGTTTCCATCACCACCGTGGATGGTGTTGTCATCAAGATCACTAACGAACACAACCATGGGTAGTATTTATATGGGCGGTAGATTGTAAGACAAGGTATGTGTACCTAGCTAAGTTTGTCACGATTCATCGATGTTATGATCATAGTTATCGATCACTTCCAAAGTTTGTGGTTTTTGTTTGACCTCTGACCTTCTCGGATGTTTTTGTTAGATTTAAAGGGTTCAAATTACCTGGAACTTTAATTGAAGTTAAAATGTGTGTATATGACATCTACACACATTTTACATGTACGTACGTACATTAAATAGAATACAATGTATTACACATGAAATGAAGATCTTACAATCTTTTATATTGTTCAACTTTTCCAAATTCTGGTATGGTCCCTACCGATTTAGCAGATGTTTTATATATCTAGGTACATGATTGCACCTAGGGTATGCGATTAGCCGTTAAACTTGCACGTAACGTATAACTAGCAGGGTTCACATTTGTACCACATAGCACAACCTGATAACGGGCAAAGGCTATAAGAAGCCATAGGGTTTTTTTTATAGAAATAGTAACAATAAAAAACACCAACAAATGAGCTTTTTAACATTGTTATCTTCTGTCATCAAAAATAAAATAATCGTCAGGCCTGTGTAAGTCTTAAAACTACTATATCTGTATGCTTAATTGTTACACAAAAATACAATTCATAGTATCTTTTTAAAATTTTAGTAATTTAAGTTTGGAATGGAATAGTATTTTGTAAATAAATAAAATGTAATGAGTTTACAGTATTGTACTCCTTACTTTATTACCTATTGTACAACCACCAAAAATCGTAATCCCAACAAAAACTGTTTAAATGTTGCAATATTTACTAATAGAATAACCGAGATTTCAAAAGATAACGAAAACCCGATATGCTAAAAATAAACGTTAATGTTTTCTCACTGTCAGATTAAACTTGGATCTGGTACTAATCAAGTTTTTCTTTACTGTATTTGTGTAGCTCAAGTGGTCAAGAACTGTAAAACCTTGCGAATTGAAACTATACCTTTGATATTTCAGAGGCGATTTACGAAATATCTCGTTCAGGAAAGCGGATGCTGTATCTGAACGGGCACAAATATTTCTTGTCCTACGGGAGCGGGGCACGGGGGGCAGCCGTGGAGAAGACAACCTGGCGCTGCATCAAGCAGCCCGGACGGTTTAGCTGCAAGGCCGTTATTTCCATGATCGGGGACGAAATTGTCGCTATGAAGAATGAACACAACCATAGCTAAACCACAATGTGGTTCTGTCAAGCAGACCGTATTAGGTACTCGTATTTATGCTTCGAACAAAAACTGAATCCTGATATAGCTTTTAATATTGATTTTCACTCCATTCTCTTCATTACTTTTTATTTACAATAATTGTATAATAAACTTGTATAATAAGACATACAGAATAATTTGAATAATTTAGATGGTGTGTAAATAACCTTAACCCTAGACCGTATCCCTTCCTCACTTCAGTGGATACCTTGTTCTACCCTAAACAAACCCGGGGCCTCTGACCTGGTATTATGATTAGCAAGATGACCAATCTTCGAAGGAAATCTTTCTGAGAAATAAAGTAAATATAGATGCTACAAAGAACTGACAGTGGCTTACCCGCTGGTACAAGCTCTGCGACCTTACCGCGAACTTCGAGTTCGCAAATTTCGGGGCTTTGTTTCTGTCACACCAACGAAAGCGTCTCTAGAGTGACAGAGACAAATCCCCGAAATTTGCGAACTTCGGAGCTCGCGGTAAGCCAACTGTTACGTTAAAAAAAAATCGTTTATACTCGTAAGTCAAAACGTTTTGGATTGTTGCAGCGCTTACTTTTGCCAAATCTCGCATGGGTAATCCAGTGTGCCTTTTGGAAGGACATCGTTATGCTTTGTCTGCTGCTGGAAAAAATTCATCGCTTTGGCGATGTGTCAAACAATGCAGCCTATCCTGCCGGGCGACCATATCCATCGTGAATGAAACCACCTTTCTGAAGAAATATGAGCACAACCATTATTGAGACGAATATGAGACAAAAGATTGATAATTTCTAAAATGTATTCTGCCTAACATGATTTATATTTGAAGAAGTTATGTTTACTATTGTTAGGCATTGGTTCCTAAAAGAAAAAGAAGAATATATATTGTAACCAATAATATTTCTTTTAAACCAAATGTTTACCTACTAAATAGATTTTATGGAGCATATTTTTCAACGTACGATTATAATAAATATAAATGAATGTGATGTAAATATGTATATAACATCAGATAACTTCAAGTATTATCAAGCACCTCACTAGGGTAGCAAACTTAGGTGTTAGTTATAAATTTAAGATACCTAATGTAATAATTTTAATTGTTAATATAATTGTAATACATAAATTCGTCGGTTTTATTTATATTTTAAATAAATTCAAAGAAAATTATCCGTTTAAATATTAATTTAGTATTAAATTGGTTTAGTGCTTCTTCATAGTTTAATTGATTGACTTTGTTGAAATTAATTACTGCATTCATATATTCTGTACGGTTCCAGAGCCAACTTTCATCCCATCTAAGAGGGGTAATCCTGTGTGCCTTTGGCAAGGACATCGATACAATTTCCGGCGTGGAGATCCCACCGGCATGGACAAATCCTTCTGGATATGCGTTAAACAAAGCAATTATCGTTGTCCAGCGACTCTAATTATAGTCGATGGTGGCGCCATTCAGAGAAAAGACCATAACCATTGAAAAATGCTGGCTTTTGACAGTGTGAAATGATGACATTGAAATTGTAACAATTATCATTAGTATCGCATTAAATAATTGTGTTGATAATTGTATTAAAATATTTTATTATTCCTTGAAATGTTGTACTTAAAACATTCTAACACAACGGAACCACGCTGACGACTGCCAAAATCGAATTAGTATTTAAGATGGTATATGGTAGTCGTAAGGTACTTAATTTTATGGACCTTTGGTTACTTAAATAAAAGTAGATAGATCAATCAACTTTTCTAGTGCAGTTTCTAGTGCACTTCTTTAGTGCATAATTAATTATTGTGCAGTAATGGACTATATCTATATTTTACACTAACATATATGCGAAGAACACATAATTTGGGAATTTTTATTAGTATAACTGTGACTCAGTTCACTCACACTTGACAGACTCTTATTTGAATTTACATTTTTCAAATAGTTTAGGTTAGGTTTCCCGAACTTGTGATGGGAAATTGGTATTCTCAATTTTCATTTAATTATATTTTTATAAATTACGAATATTATTTTTGAATGGCTTTTAGGTCATTGGTAATAGGGATGATGACTGTAGTTAAAATAAACTATTTATCATTGTGCACGACATAATACACGAAGAAATTATTACCAAGACGTAGATTGCAGTAATTTTGGTACAGAACTTCTATTTAATAAATTGAAATGAACTTAAAAGAGTAGATCATATGGCAGTACTCATACGTGACGTCACTTTTGAGTATTTCATGTAAAATTACATAGCGGTGGTCGTTTTGACAGTTTGAAAAAAGATGCTGATTTGACTTGCCAGTCATCATGCCTATTGTGTAATATTCACTTTTCCAGTAACGTTCGCGGAATCCAGAAAAGGCAAGCCGGTGATGCTGATGGAAGGGCACAGGTACAACCTCTCGTACGGCGACCCCCGCGGCGAGACGAAGGGCATGTGGCGCTGCGTCAAGCAGAGCACCAGCGGCTGCCGCGCCTGCGTCGTCGTCCACCACGACCTGGCCGTCAGGAAACATGCGCACAACCATGACAAGTTCTATAAGGACATTGATCCAAGATGTTAATTTAGTCGCATTAAAATGAGGGTGTACGTAGAAGAGGGACTGTAAAAGGAGTAAAAGTTCAATGTTAGATAGATATCATATATGACGTTTCAATGTGTCTTAATAATAAAGTAATTGATATGACATGTAAAGGGCTTTAAGCTAGTAACTATTATGATGGTATTATAGGTATACTAGCTCGGAGAGTGTGAATAGCTTACTCATTTAGAAGTGATATTCAAAATATCTCTGATAAATACAAAACTTATTGAAGCATACGTAACAAATTGTCAATACCCGTAAATTAAAGTTTTTAACTTCAAAAAACAATGGGCAATCATTGTTTTTTGAAGTTAATATTATTTTAGTTGGATTAGGCATTGTAGGTGATTGAGCTCCTTATGGACAGAGATATTAAAGCGCCAACGCTAGTCGCCAAGTGGCAATTAAACTGAACAGACAAAAAATATAATGCTATTTATTATTCGTTTTTAATCTTTATTTACATAGTTATCTGACATATCTGTACAATTTATGTTTACTTAAATTAAATTTAACTAACCTAACCAATCCTAAATCTAAAATTTGCTCTTGCGGCACTATACCGGGGATGCTGTAGATATTATAGCAATGCCGATACGCTGTGCGAGGAAGTTGCCAGCTCTTCGGTCCCTAATATAAATAATATAATTGATGTTTTCACAGGGCAAATTAACTTCAGATCCAAGCCAATCAATACACAAGCACACATGTTTCAAGTTGCTGAAAAGAAAAAAAAGTGCGTAGGCTGTTATACGAAGTTAAGAGAAAGTATGAGCAGTCGGGAAGCGGATAAAAAAGTAAAAAAAGTGAAAACCGCGTGTCGTAGGTGTGGAAAGTCATTGTGTTTAAATTGCTTTAATTTAATTCACTATTGACTTCATTGCATTTCATATCATTGTAATTCAATATTTTGTGAAAGTGAATCAAATACGTATAAACGCATTCCCAATTTATATCTAGGTACTTACTGAGCAATATTTATAGATTGTGTAGCTATTTTTTTAATATATTATTTCTAAATCCATGTTATATTCAAATAAAACACTCTCACACACATCTGTTTTACCAATTTTAATAATTATCAGTTAGTAGGATTCTAACAAAATTTGCAACTGCAAAAATTAAGATGCAACGGTTTCTACCAATTGCTCTCTGGATAGTATGTCTAGCGAATAATTCGCGAACAATTATTGTAAGTGGTCCTATCCTAGCACAGGCTTTGTTTTTTTTTGGGCTGTAACCACAGCGCCTTTAAATGCTGGTCGGAACCACTACAAAGTGTAAATTAAGTAATAGTAAATTGTTGGATTGTACAGTTTTTGTTGATCAATTAAATAAATAAAATATGACGCTAAAAATGTCGGAACTGAATGTTGATATTGACATCTAAGCCATGCTAAACATTACTTGCTTACCTTAATAAACTTGCTTTTAAATATTAGATGTCATATACCAAAGAAAAACGACCAAGATCACCTATGTCCGAGGTGGGGATCGAACCCACGTACTCAGCTTTCGCGGCTGATGCCTGTACCCCTCGGCCACTCGGTCTTAGCAACCACCGGTCAAATTTCTCGGGTATATGCAATCCCTTACAAGGCTAGGCGCCTTTGACCATTCTCTAAGGGCAAGCACTAACTACATGCCTGCACCTCCTATTTAGAATACTTTACAGTTGTTATGGATGTGTATGTTAGAGATGGCATCACCATCTCTTAGAGATGGCATCACCATCTCTCTCTAGCTATTCTAGAAAACTGTAAAGTATTCTAAATAGGAGGTGCAGGCATGTAGTTAGTGCTTGCCCTTAGAGAATGGTCAAAGGCGCCTAGCCTTGTAAGGGATTGCATATACCCGAGAAATTTGACCGGTGGTTGCTAAGACCGAGTGGCCGAGGGGTACAGGCATCAGCCGCGAAAGCTGAGTACGTGGGTTCGATCCCTACCTCGGACATAGGTGATCTTGGTCGTTTTTCTTTGGTATATGACATCTAATATTTATAATTTATATAGTATTAAGTAGTGTGACTACTGGAGAAAAATTAAAAGTACAAATCAAAATATTTAGTTACTAAATAATTTGATTTGTGATTTCACAATATGTTAAAACTTGCTTTTATTTTACATTACTAACAATTTAGGTCTGATTTTTAAATTTCCAATATTCTTTTAATTTAAGATCGTTATATTCTTGTTTCAAATATTTTTACTTTAATGTTTGCATTAAATATTTTTTGAGTTGAATTGTCTTTGGTGTTTGTCGCCGAGGCGAAAGCTGAGGACGTGAGCTCAAATGCCACCTCTGGCGTTGGAAAACTTCGGTATTTTTCTTTGGTATCTGGCTGAAACTATAATGTACGTAAATTGAAGGTAAATTGCGATTTGAAAAATCTGCCCTTAACAGAGGTAAAAGATTCCAGAGAGATTTCCACTTTTCGCGGTCACCCTAAGGGTGCGGCTCAACTTACGCGGAGCTGTGCAAAATTGACCAATTACATTCTTCAAATTGGAATTCGAAACACTGTGATGCTATCTTATTGGCCGAGCTCCCACAGCTCCGCGTCAGTGGAGCCGCACCCTAACTCTCACAAAAATATGAGTACGTTTCAATAAAGCCATGGGTTTCATATTTGTCGTTAATAATTCGTTTTTTTTTTCTTCAGAACTGGTGTTAACAACAACCAGAAGCGGTAACTACGCGGCGCTTTACCGTGGCCACCGCTACAACCTCAACAACCGCAGTCGAGGCCCCAAACTGCAGTGGTTCTGCACCAGGTCCGCTTCAGGGTGCAAGGGCTCCATCACCACCTTAGATGGACACGTTATCAAGTCTAATCTCAACCATACACATGCCCCTCTGAAGTGAGATTAGCTGAAAAATACAGTTTGAGCGAGCTCAGTTAGTTCAATCAATTCATTAAATATGATAACAATATACTTATGTGAATAGCAATTTAATCATTATTTTTAATAAATATTTTTTTACATTGTATTGATTTTATTTGTTTGAAATTACGATAACCTGAAAATTACCTACATATTTATTCAACTTCATTTAAAAGTCAAGTACCTTTGAACGTATTGTGAAAACACAAATCAAATTATTTATTAACTAAATATTTTGATTTGTGTTTTTTTTTATTTTTCCCCAGTAGTTAGTGGGACTACTTAATACTATATAAATTTTAAATCTTGGATGTCATATGTCACATACCAAAGAAAAAACGACCAAGATCACCAACGTCCGAGGTGGAGATCGAACCCACGTGCTCAGCTTTCGCGGCTGATCCCTGCACCCTTCGGCCACTTAGTCTTCCGAAGACTGGAAGACCGAGTGGCCGATAAATTTCATAGACAACCGAGTCTTGATTTTTTTTTGTAGGCAAGCAAATTACTATATTTTTTTATTGCTTCAGATTAGTAAATAATTGTTGTTATTCCCAGGTTTCATCTTTATAACGTCTAGACATGGTAATCCAATGTTAAAGTATGGACATCACCGCTTCAACAAGGACCGTCGGTGCTGTACGGGTTCGAAGGCCATTTGGAGATGTGTGAGCCAGGGCAAGCGTGGCTGCAAGGCCAGGATTATGACTGTCGACAACCGTGTCATACAACTTTATAATGAGCACAGCCATTATTGACTCTAGTTTTTCTTAGTTTCTAGTTTAGTAGAATATATGAAGATTAGGAGACAAACATATGTGCGAATGTCAGGGCGCTACGAGACTAAGATTGTAGGATTTTAGTGCCGACTATTTGGAATTAAAGAAGCTCAATAGTATAGTAACCCTCAGCTTCAACTTCAGACACATGTAGATGACTAAGCAACCTCCGCTGTGGGTGCAACAATCCATGGGGTAATTAGTATATCCATAAAAACCTCCGCCAATAAGGTCAAATTATGTTTAGCTAATAGATTTCCTCGCCATATAGTATTACGTTTAACCTCTTAAAGATCACTTCCGATTATGTTTATGTTTATTTGTTCATTTGCATTCATGAACAATAACATAAGTATAAGTTACATGAACCCTGAGGGGTGTTGCAATTTACATTAATACTTATTCCTATTAATAATTTATATTATCGCGATAATTAGTCATTCGATAAAACTTTTTCATCACACTTGCTGTCTGAGCGCACCATTGCTTGCATGCTTAGCGGGAGGAATATAAAAGTGAAATAAATAAATAATAGAAATGTCAGTACGTCATTTAGTAATATTTTGTCTTAAAACTATTTTTTTGTCGGCAAGTGTGATGAAAAACATTGTATGCATCACGGTCGGTAAGCGGAATACTAAATCGAGTCATTAAAACACTCTCGTTGGTAATTCCGTACTTACCTCCCTTGAGGCACAATTTACTATTGTGTGGAAATAGAACTAAATACATATACTATAGGGATATATATATAGGGATATGTAGGCATAAAATGTATTGCACATAATAGGTATGACTTATTTATATTAAATAAAGTATGTAGGTACTTTCACCAGGTCACATCTTTGTTTTATTTTTCAATGAATCTTACAGTACCTATCAATTGCTTCGGTTTTCGATGTATTGTCTCAATTTTCCTATTTCTGTCTTATCTTTCAGATATTGTATTTACTACGTCAAAACATGGCCATCCGGTGTTGCTATACGGAAAGCATCGGTTCAACAAGGACCGCCGGAGCGCGGGTCCGAAGGCCACTTGGAGATGCATCAGCAGAAGCAGTGTCGGCTGCAAAGCTAGAATAATGACTATCGAGAACTGTGTCGTGAAAGAGTTCAGTGAACATAACCATTTTTGATTGGACTAGGATTGCAGAGACCGCAGACTTAGGGTGCGGAGGCCGAGGAGTTTAATAGGGGCTTGGCTCGCCGACTTACAAGTGACCCAGCCTGCGAAGCTGGAGGTTATTTATACTTATCACAAATAATTGTGAGTTGATCTTGGTTGTTTTCTAATCCCCTTATTCATAAACGTCTCCTAGTA
The DNA here is from genome assembly GCA_025490895.1 of Thaumatotibia leucotreta. Lineage (NCBI taxonomy): Eukaryota > Metazoa > Arthropoda > Insecta > Lepidoptera > Tortricidae > Thaumatotibia > Thaumatotibia leucotreta. Next base: position 22,076 of record JALPQI010012257.1, read on the forward strand.
TTGTTTGTCCCTTCCAATCTTGCCAGTATGTCTGCGAAAGGGACATATAATACTTCGCTGTTTGCTAAATTTATGAATATGGGGGTATGTATTTAAGTGTTTGCATGTATCTATTATAAATACCTGTATAATATCTTCGCTATGTGTTATAAGTAAAAGCTTTAATTGAGCTTAGTGAGGGACTAGGTTGGTTGTCCCATGATATTTATTAATTTATTTTTATCGTACTTATAGTACCATTAAGCCTTAGCTTAGAAAATGAGCGTGAGATTGCTATGGGAACTTTTTAGCGGACATGATCCGGGGTAGCCTTTTGTAACTAGGTATTATGTAGATTGTTACACAAGGGTTGGAGGTGACCAATTTCACCCAGAGATATTTTTAGTTTGAGGGTGAAATAGGTGCTTTCACTCGAGGTAAACACTCTACTTTTCATTATGACTGTGAGCTCGATTTTGTTATTGTTAAATATTTTATAATTAATGTAAACTAACAAACCAAAATGGATCTTTGTTATCTGAATAAAGATAATCATATAGATTTAATTAAATTGATACAGGTTAGTTCTATGTTTTGGTTCTGGGGTGGCGGAATGTGTGACACTATCAAAAGCTTTAGTATAATCAATGAATGCTAAGTATAGAAGCAAATTGAATTCAGTATATTTTTCTACAATTTGGGTGACTGTATCGAGTGATTGACTGTGGAAAATCCGGGGCGAAAGCCGGCTTGAATGGGAGGCTAGTGTTCGTCGAGTTGCTTAGGCCCTGGGTTATCTGGCCGGCGACCGGCGACCGACACGTGTCCGCGGCCGACGACGTTCGAATGTTTTGTTTGCGAATGTTTGAGGGTGGATTCTCTGAAACGTCGCCGGCAGCGGGTAACCGACGACGTGCCAGAGAGTGCCACCCTGCGACCTTCTATGAATTACTATATTATCTATTATACATATGGTACTACGGATTCTACATTATTTTTATTAAATAAACTTTATAATGTATTAGTCGTCTCTTCTGTCCATTATTCTTTTTATAATTTTCGTGGTTTGTTTTAGTAGTAGTAGTAGTAAAACACTTTATTGTACAAAAATTATAGAAAAGTACACAAAACACAAGACAATTGTACAAAGGCGAGCTTATCCCTGCAAGGGATCTCTTCCAGCTAACCTTTGAGTAGTTGAGAGAATAAGAACAGTGCTAGGCAGACGAACTGTACAAAATTGTAATGATTAGAGTGAAAATAACTAAAGATTATTATCAATTTTATAATAGTTTTATGGCTTTCGTCGATCGGGTTCTTAATTTAAAACTAAATCAAATTGAATCAAAGCCAAAATTAATAAGCTACAATGGGTCTCTTCTGTCACCTATATACTTCCTATAAAATTTAGATGCCTTTGTTTCATAAAGGAGTTCCACTCACTTCTCTTCTTCTAATTTCATTAACTTTACTGTTTATATTTGTTTACTCTTTACTTTCAGAAGCGATCTTCACAACTTCTCGATACGGTCGCCCGGTGATCATTCAGGGAAAGTACAGATATAATTTGATAACTGGATACTACGGGAAAAACAAGTGCAAGTGGTCGTGTACTGTGAAGAACAGGCACTGCAAGGCGACGCTCACGACAATCGGAAACAGGGTTATTGGACTTAACATGGAACATAATCATTGATTTATCTTAAAGTCCGGGTCTCGTAAACTCATTTTGTTGAGCTCGGAGACTAAAATGTACAGACAGCAGTTCATCACCAGGCGGGGTTTTACACCAGCTAGCCAATATGCTATAAGCTTAGCACATGATTGATATGACAGTATGTCGCCACGAGATAGACTACGCGTCACTCTTTTGTTAATATAGCTAGTAAAGGACGGGAGATCTATCTCGAGGCAACTTACTGTCGCAGCAAGCATGTGCTGAGCCTACTGCAATCGTATACGATAAGCGATAAGTAATAAAGCTAATAAATGTAGGAGAATTGCAGGTACGAACGAAAAGTCACGTGACCATTCCCACTCTTTATTATGATCACGTGACTTATCGCTTAACGTATACGATTGCAGAATCGCACCTTGGCTAGGCCTGCATACCTACAGTTGAAAAGAACACTGACTATCCAAGGACTAGATAGGAACTATAGATAATTATGCGTTACTTGGTCTTACTGATAAAGATACTTGGTTATGCGTTACTTGTTCTATCAATTTTGTAATGTATGAAATCGTGCTATTAAGAAATGTACTTAATATTATTTTATAATTGATTACAAATAAATGTTCGGCCCGTTACTTATTTTATCAATAGGTATAGTTTTTTTATTCTTATTATACAGAAGCAAGAAGTAACTAATGCGAACATAACGAATAAAATAATAAGCGCAACGAAACGACGCTACTTAAATGCTATCTACGTGTTTATTATTTCCCGTTGTCTAGGCAAGTTCAATTATATTATGTATTCACATTCAGCATTCCTTCACATATCTAATAATAACTACCCCTTTTGCAAACCAATCCTTCTGATCGGAGACTACCGCTTCAACCGCCACCAACCGCTTCAACCGTCACCAAACGCCTCAACCGTGGGTCTGTGTTTAGAAGAACAACGGCTGGAGGGCCAGGATCACCACTATTGATGAACAGATTGAATAAATAAATAGATACTCCATTATTATTGCACTAAATAATTGCATGTTTTCAGTGAAAATATTGCACTGATGCTTTATTTTCAAAATAACAGTTATAAAAAGATACAAATTTTATACAAAAAACTAATACTAACTCCCTACCTACTCGTCGACAAGCCCTAATGTTGTTTTTGGCATTGTACCAAGTAAGTGTAAAGTTTGACCGTACGGTCAAACTTTACATTAAACTCGCAAAGCATGCAGTATAGCTGCATTTTTCGTATGTTTTTTTGTGATAGGCTAGCACAATCCTACACGTTCGTCACGTAGACAACGTAGTAGAGATTAAATGTTGATTAAACACCTCTCCATGACGATAAAGGATTGCCTCTTAAAACACGTACAAAACATGTATATAGGAGTACGGTTCATTAGAATAGGAAGTATATACTGAGAAATACAATGGTGTAAACGTATCATAGTGTTTTCATATGTCACTCCCCCTTCTTGACACTGTGCCTATTTCAGTTTAGACACCATAGGGCACTATAAAACCACATTTTGCAAGCAAAAAAAACTTGTGCTAGCTACGTAGTTCATGAAAAACTGAGAAATTTGCAATCATTTTTTAGTTTCTGATTTTTATCAAAAAACTTACGTTATATATGTGTATTATATTTTAAGCAGCGTTTAAAGATTAATAATTTTGCAACAAGTTGAGCTAATAAACATTACCGTAGGTCTTACAGTTTCAGAGATTCGAAACTTCCAAAAGTACTATTTTTTGCAGACTAGCTTTATTTTGAGTTTTGCTAACGTTTTCGGCTTAATATCGCCTCACCTAATTATGCTACGAAAAGCATGCAATAATGACCTTACAGCGCACTTAATATTCTTTCATTTAAGGGTAAAATCATGGCAGCAATCTTTGTGATTGAAAATAAAAACACGAAATTCAGAAGGCAGGAGGCCCACTATCTAAGTTTTTCATACAAATCGCAAGTCGTGTTGCAAAGCTGCAATTTTAGTATATTACATAGGCCCTATAGGGAAGTACAAAAATGCATATTACAAGAAAAACAAAAAAAGAATTTCGGCATAGGACGTCAAAATCTGAAAAAAATTTGGACGTCTTTTAGTTTTTGACGTTTAATTAAAAAACTATTATCTTTTTAACTTTACCAAAAGAAAGCTTAAAAAATAAGAGTTTTAGCGGAAATTCCATTCGTAAAATAATGAAACTAATACCTACAATTCGATGAAAAGTATTGAAAGTGTACTTTCGTTAGTATACGCGGCGAACGCGATGGTGCGAAAGAGACGAAACTATCATTCTCGTGAGTTTACGGGCGATGCGGTCAGTGTGCGCCAAATACGCCTGGGTGCGACATGCCTGTAGTTTTCTATTACTTCAATTACGTTTTTAGTTTATGTTTATATTTTCCTGCTTTACGGTGAAGGAAAACATCGTTAGGAAACCTGCATGCACCTGCGAAGAAATTCAAGAGTGTATGTGAAGTCCCTAACAAGTACTAGGCCAGCGTTGGGCAAAATAGGCACGTTCCGTACCATTATCATTAAAAAATACAGTTAAATCAACCTATCTCAAAAACTGTAAGAGATAATTTAATCAAACCAAAAATATTTGATAGAGTTTGTTAATATGCATAACATATATTTTTTTTAAATTTAAAAAATAGAGGGGGGGGGGGGACACATTTTTCAGACTTTGACAGCTGATATCTCAAAAACGGTTCGCTTAAATATAATTGTGATATGTAAACGGACAGACGGACAGACGGACATGACGAATCTATAAGGGTTCCGTTTTTGCCATTTTCGCTACGGAACCCTAGAAATGAGTTCTGCGAGGTATTCTGCCTCTAAGTGTAGAAAAATTATTAAATTAGTCAAGCCTCATACTCCCAGCAAATTCCAAGCCCAGCGAAAAAGGCAAATGGTCATGAAATATGCAGAACCGGTAAGTTTGACTGCCTAAAATTTGAACTGGTATAGTTCGTGAAACATAAATTGGTAACACATTATAGTCAAAATAAACATTCAATTTATATTTCTCGAACTATAAAAACAGCAATAAAATGTAAAATTTTGACCACATTACAAAGTACATCATCGAATGTGACACTTTCGAGGTTATACGACGAACTTCGTCTTTTGTTTGCTATCGATACTGTTAGATTCGATTATTTACGTTGATACTAAATAAACGTATAATATCGAAAATTGAACTTTCGTTGTTTTACCATGAACAAATTGTGTAATTATTTATTAACTATCGTAATTATTATTTATCGTATCAGCTGGTTTCGATGTTTTATATTAATTCTTAATTGCAATAATATATTATCATTGTTCAAGAATCACCATTACCTGCCCCATGCACTTTTGGAGACGCCGAATGGGCTGCGTTAGAGGGGTTAAAAGATGAGGACTTGTCATCGGATAGAAGTTTGCCGATGTTAGAGTCGAATTTGCTTGAAAACAGTTTCCAAGAATCTTGCATATTAGATAGTTTAGAAAATACGCATGCGCCATCTCCAAAACAAGATTTTGAAAGCCTGAATTTGCCAGTTATTATTCAGTCTAGCTCTCTAACAGAACAGTTAGAAGCAGAACCCAAAGATCAAAATATTGAATCCACAGACACTCTGGACAGTAACAAAACTACCGACATCAACTTTGCACAACTTCCGCCAGTCAACAGTCCCATGAACAATCTCAGTGTCGCATCTCTTATATCAATATCGGAATGCAATTCCCCAAGCGTTGATGCAAACGTTAATAAAAAAAGAAATGCAACTTTTAAATCTAAGCCTGGTAAAAAGAAGAAACGGTGTGAAGAGAAATGGATTGATAATAAAAGAAAACTGCTGCTAAATTCTGGACAAGAGTACACTACCAGAAAAGGAAAACTAAAAGAAGAAAAAAAATTACAGCCAGTCTGTTCTCAAGCTTGTAAACTGAGATGCTATGAAAAATTTGACAATGAAATCCGTCAAAACATTTTTTCACAATTTTGGAAACTGTCAGATCATGCCAAGCAGTGGGAATACGTCAATAAATTTAGTGAAAAAAAGAAAAAGAAAAGTGCCACAACCGAAGGTCCCTCTCGGCGGAATTTCACAACAAAATATTTCTTGCCTTTGCCTTCCAAAAATGATCAACAGAATTCAATCTTTGAGCCTGTACAAGTATGTCTTAAAACTTTCTTGAATACTTTGTGCATTACCGACCAAATTGTTCGAACTGCTCATTCTAAACTGGATGAAGCGGGAGTTACTTTATCGGACAACAGAGGGAAACACAAAAGACCCCTTTGTACAAACCACCGAAATGATTAACCCTAGAGTTGCTCGCGCTATGAGCATTTTGCCGCCTGTGGCAATAATTTTGTTTTATTTTGCACACTACGCATTTGTCAAGGTTAAGCGTCCGTGTAGCTGCCCCCCTGTCCTTCGCCTTTTTGTGTTAGAAATAAAAATAAATCAGTGCGCGAATGACTGCAGGAAACAAAGATTGTTGGGGGTGTGTCACGTTTGGCGGCAAATTGCTCACCGCACGACTACTCACGTAGGAACTAAAGTTTTTGGGTCTTAGTTTTTACTATTGTTGATATTTTGTTTGTTTTCATTGAATTTAGTATTGATTTAATTTAATGTATATATGGTATGATATTATTGGCCCTTGTGTTTTAATTTATTCTGCATAGGTTATTTTATATATTTTAAGTGCGACGAATATTTCTGAAAGAAATTGCCCTGGCTATGCCTAGACCGCATATTGCTAGAACATTCGCCGTGGACACTTTACTGAAACATCTGAGGAACCAAATCTCTCTATTTGTGCCATCGGAACATCAAAATATATCCTCAATTCGTGAAGATATGCTCTGTATGTCCATCGAAGAGAAATAGAAAGACAAAAATAGAAGGAAAAGAAAAGGGTGCATTGAATGAATTGAATGTATATTCAATGTTCATTGCACAGTAACTTTGCACATCTATATCATATGTATATATGCAGAATTTTTTTGGTTCATTTTATACATTTTTTTTTAGAAATTATAATGAAGAAGTTCCAAAAACACAAAAATAATTACACAAGTTTTCTCGAAGCTAAATTTCCTAATTTCTTAGTATACAACCTTAATAAATATTTCTTATTTTTATAGTTGTTGTTTTATTTTATCGTTAAAATATAATTACAAATGGGTATGACTAGGGCCTGCAGTACCGGGGCCGGTACTGAGATTTTCATTTCCCGGTACCGAGCGGTACCAGTACCGGGACTCCCGGTTCTGTCCGGTTCTTGCATCGGCGTATGACTTAATGACTTTATTACTAAATTGGATATTGAACAAATAAATATAAATAAACCGTAATGCAGCGCTTATAGTATTAAATGTGAAGTTTTCAAGTTAAAGGTCGCGTATCATATGGACGAATTAGCTCGTATTTTTATACGAATTAGAGCGTCCTTGTGCTTATGTGACAATGTTGTACCTTTATGAAAATGTCACAAAACTCACAAACTATATATCGTCCATTAAAGACAAAAGTGACACAACTAAAAAACCATGAAAAAATATTTTATTGCAAAAACGACATTATAAACACTAATATTTTACGTGGCACTAAGACACCTGTCGATTTGTCGTTAGAAAGTATCAAAATTATGCAGGTACCCTTTTTATACTATCACGCTTTCGTTACTAACTTCAATGCTAAACCACCATTTTGTCAGTTGCGACTCGACCGTTGACCAAAACGCATGACATTTTTGAGAAAAAGTGCCATAAAGCCAAAAAAGAAGTGATTATGTTAACAATGTTACAAGGAAACTGCCATATTTGTATATGTGGCAGTTTTGAATAAAATAAATATGTAAATATCGTGTTCCTTTATATAAAAAGTAGTCGCAATACGGAATGTGGCGGTTTATATTTTAAAAATGTATCCTCTCAAATTGGATTTTTCCTAAAACAAAACTGCCGTATTTGGATTTGCAAATATATTCGAGTCCATCAATCACAGGTGTCATATTTGTACATGTGGCTGTTTTGAATTAAATACATATGTATGTATTATTTATAAACAAAGGAGACGCAATACGGAATGTGGCAGTTTAGATTCTGAAATGTACCTATACTGCAATTTTACGTTTCAAAACACAAAACGATCGTATTTGCATTTAGAATAAAATTTAAATCCATAAAATGTGCCAGATATATTATTCTTATGCAGTGAGTTATGTTTGTTTTGCATGAAATCTGCCAATTTCTTGCGAAACATGTTTGTTTGCTGATCTGAACAAGAAATAATATTGACCCTAGGTATACATCAAATATATATATAAACAATCAAATTTGATATTATGAATATTAGTATACATCAGTGAACATCACAATGTAATAATTCAAAGATAGTTTTTTCGTGGACAGGCATACAGAGGTTTGAAGACCATACATCTGTCATCATCATAAATGTCATAATTTAAAGATAGCTTTTTTGTGGATAGGACTACAGAGGTGTAATATATTTATAAATTTTATCCATATTATGTATTAATTATATTATATGTAAATGTTTTACTTTAAATATAAAAAACCGGCCAAGTGCGAGTCGGACTCGCGCGCAAAGGGTTCCGTACCATTATCAATTTATTATTAAAAAAATACAGTTAAATCAACCTACCTCAAAAACTATAGGAGATAATTGTATCAAACCAAAAATCGTTGATAGAGTTTATTAATGTGCATAACATATATTTTTTTCAGAATTTTATATCGCGTAGTTTAAAAAGTAGAGGGGGGGGGACACATTTTTCAGACTTTGAGACCTGATATCTCGAAAACGATTTGCTTAAATAAAAATGTGATGTATAAACCCTGATATCATTTTCAAAGACCTTTTTATTAATACCCCTTACGCTTATGTACAACTAAAAAAAAAATTTTATCCCTCAGTTACATGTATGGAGGGCCCCCACCCCAATGGTTCTTTTTACAATTTAGTATCACATTCCTGTAGCGGTTCATACAACACATATCCTTACCAAATCTCGTTACTGTAGCATTTATAGTTTCCGAGTAAATTGGCTGTGACAGACGGACAGACGGACAGACGGACAGACGGACATGACGAATCTATAAGGGTTCCGTTTTTGCCATTTTGGCTACGGAACCCTAAAAATAAACACACACAAAAGCACTCGTGTTCTTTACACGATCACAGCTACGTAAGAGTTAAAAACATAATCTCTATATTTGTTAATACACAAGACAGCTCTGAAAAAACACGCATCTTGATTATTTAACATAGAACCGGGAAAGAACCGGGACATTATCTTCAGTACCGGTCCTCTCGGTACCGGGAGTACCGGGAAATCCCCGGTACTGAGAGAACCGGGAGCAGGCCCTAGGTATGACTCATATTAACAAAAAAAATCGTATTCAGTAAGCCCGTACGGGCGGCAAAATGCTCCCTTCGCGATCACTTGCGTTTCACGAGAAGGCGCGACTACTCTAGGGTTTTAAAAGCGTTTGTGATCATGTTGCGTCTTTGCAGCCAGTTGAATCGCACTACACACGGAAAAGTTCCGATAAGCTCTATTTTGATAACGACTTAAGCATGAATAAGATGTATTCTCTATATAAAGAATGGGACCAGCTTCAAAATTATGATAATCATGCACAAACTGTGCGTCATTACCCTGACATAGTTAACGATAATATAAACATTGCATTCTTTGTTCCAAAGAAAGACTTATGCGACAAATGCTATTCGTTTTCGAATAAGAAAAGCCCAACCGAACAGGAGGTAAATGGACAAACTAAACATGTAGAAAACAAGAACGTTGCTAGAGAGATGAAACAGACTGACACACAAGTTGCCCAGAGTAATCCTGAAGTAGTATGTGCGACATTTGATTTTAAGAAAATTAACACTACTAACAGTACTCTTTAAGTACCTATATAATTATATTACTTAAAGAGTATTAGTAGCATTAGTATCAATAATAGTAATAAGTACAAACAACTGCTGAAATCATAGATTCATGTTATAAAAACTGATGGATGTTCAACAGTTCACTTTGAAGAAGTTCATGGTCGCCTTCACGTGTTCTACGGCGGGTACCGGTACTCGAAGAACTGCGGAACCGGACCCAAGATCTGGTGGAAGTGCAGCAAGCGGCACAGCATGAACTGCCCCGCGTCGCTCGTCACCGTCGGCGGGACGCTTGTCAAAGTCGGCCTTATGCATAACCACTGATGGACAATTAGGTATCTTCAACATCTCCTTGACGGTTCTTGAACTGTACGGATTGTACTCTCGCTCATTATTGCCGATAATATCGACAGAGAAGCATACAGCGTGTATTTTTAATATTACCTCAAACCGTAATAAAACGCAGGTTTTAGTACTATGAACCGATATTGGAAGCTTTACGTAAGACAGTCTTAACCACTAAAGCGTAATGATTTCTAGAAATTGTATCGATCAGCAATGATTTGTAACAACGCGTACATTCATTTGACGCATGGACGTATCGACTAGATTTTGAAAATTGCAACATAGGTATAAGTTTATAATCATGTAGATTTATAGACATTGCATGCTCTATTAATTAGTATGAAAAACAAAAAATCATAATAAATCAGTAATTTATATTACGCTGTATGTTTGAGGTTATATCAAAAATACGCGCTGTCTTTGCAGCAATTTGGAAAGTTTTTTTATTCTGTTGGCTGTCAGTTCTAAACGTGGCTTAATAATAAACTAGTTAGGTAGTGTCATAATGCATAATTTCTTAACTGCGTAAGGTTTATTGGAAGTAGTTTATTTTTATATATAAAGCAGCGCCTTCCTAGTGACAGGAACAAGGTGTGCTATATTTTTCTATATGTACGAATATATGTTTTAGGAAATAAATGATGCAATGAAACTACGCCTTATATTCTATAAGATATTATTGAGATGTTGAAATAAATAATGATGGTTACTCGCTACGCAACAAAATGATATAAGTATATATACTTAATTGAAAAATGTTATATTTAATGTCAGGAATACAGGCTCAAATATTTCTAGAGATTTATGTAAGTGTTCATACTATTTAGATCTAATTAAATTGTTATTACTCCTAATGTTTCTTGATTTAAACCGGGGAATCCTGAATAAGTGGCAATGTGAGTAGTTGAAATCTCATTCCAAACTTATTCCTTTCCATATCAGCGTCGTTTGATATATTTAAGTTTACAATATTTCCTTTTAATGCAGTATACAACCTCACTCATATTATCTCAATTAACGAACCTAACCCAACTTGATAACCTACTGTTTAGATTTTGGCAGCACGATAAAATATTCTAGCAATTATTTATCGATCGTGTCTAATACGATCCCGGATTCTGGCAGCTAGAAACTTCCCCGTATTCCTAATGCTCTTTAGAAGGTACCTATTACATGATTATATGTTTTTAGTTTACTTTGGCGTATCCAACAAAGGCAACCCGGTGGTGACGATGGGCGGATACCGCTTCAAGAGGACCTCGGCGTACGGCATCAAGACGTGGTGGCACTGCATCAAGAGATCGTCCACCGGCTGCGCGGCTAGCATAAGCCTGGTTGAGAACCACATTAGAAGATTTAACTGTCAACATAATCATTAATGTTGTTACCGTGTGTGTAGTAAGACAATCAAAAATCGAGCAACAAAGAAAACAGTTGTTCGTACAGTAAAATTATAACAGCACGGTAAGCCTAGTATGAAAAAACGACAGTACCTACAAGTGCCTAGATAAATCTTGGTCGATATTGCCCTGCTGCTTATTCTAAAGATGCTAGCGGGAAGCTACCTTGTTTTATAGTGATAGTGATAACACAGTTATATATTTTTTCATAGTGGCTTATTTATAGTTGATAGTTTTGTAACACAGCCCAAGAGGGCTAACTAACCCGATTTTATGTAATTTTGTTGAACGTTTATTGAAAAAAAAAAAACACTGCATACCATGTGCTACCATTTTCAACTAAAGCTTATTTTAATAGCAATATAAAAATATTTGGGCTATGTAGTCGGAAACACTCTTCAGGATTCCGATCACACTTTAAAAATATTGGCATTGGGATAAAGATCTTCGTGTAATCTATTAATGACAGAGCTTGTATTTACTAAAAGTAGCCTTATAATGTGAATTTGTTGGAGTATTTTTGTAATAAAATTATAAAAAAAAATCATGTTATTTAATTCAAATTATGAAACATCATTGCACGCAAAGAATGTTGTAATATTAGGAATTAATGTAACCACCAAAATGACTAAATTGAGTTAAGTACACCATTGGACTGCAAATTTCCTGCTCTATCGAACGGTGTATATAAAATATTGATTTCCAGAAAAAAACTGTCGAATACGTTAACAAAAACTTTGCAATTTTATTTGGTTTCTACGTTTATTAACATATGTAAAGTGTATGTCTATTATTAACATATGTAAAGGTTTCAAAAAATCCAATATTTTAACGTAAGTACGAATTTGTAAGTACAAAATACGTCCTTCCTAATGAACTCACCATATTTTTATAAATGGAAATGCTGTAAGCGCCACCTGTATTGTATGGTTCATAAGCAATTCGGTTTGTGAATTACACTAAATTACGAAATCCACTTTTGACGATTTTCATTAAATTTTTACGTATCTCCAAATTTTTTCTAAACGTAAGCACTAGTCAATTCCTGAACTACAACTGTGGTCGCAGTTAGTAGGTAACTGTGTGTCAAATAGACCTCTCAAAAATAAAACAAACAAGATTAACATCATTTCAATAGGATAATTAACTAAAAAGATACAACATACTTTATAAATGTCAAATTCGTTTTTGGGCCCTCTTGAATAATCGTCATTTGGAGGTTACATTAATTCATGTTACAACTGACGATATACCTAAGGATGAGTATTGCGATATTTGGTTTTCTTAGAATAGCGCGATTACCTATTACTGACAATTAGATACCTTCTTAACGGGTACCATGTTGTTCTTCTTCACTTAGCAGCAGAACATAAATATATTATTATATTTATTATTGATCACAATGATCTGGACACCTATATTATTGAAACAGTTAGAGGTTTCAGTTCAGTTTGAATATTTTTCTAACTTTCGTCGTTGTTACAGTTGTGATGATACCAGGCCGTAAAAAAAAACTTGCTGATGATAAACGGGTATACATTTTCGGAGTATTATGCTACATTCTGGTACTGCACTAAGAAGAGAGCGGGATGCATGGCCAAGGCTCGGACGGATGCCGCAGGGAACCTGGTGTCTGCATCCAAGTACCACAACCATGAGCCTCCTAAATACCACATTACTGAATCAGGAAAATATTTCAAATTGTAGCTATGTCGATTCTATAACGGGTAACCAAATGGTCTTTTGTACCTATTAAATGTGTAGGTATACAGTAATGTGAGTAATACACTCTTAAATTTTATTATTCTTCTTCACAAATACGAGTTTTACGACGTGTTCATTGGAAATATAAGTAACTAAAAATCGTTTTGTCTGTTTCACTCCATAAATTGGATGTCTTCATCATATTCAATAAGGGCATATGATTAATTGATTTTTAAAACAATACACTTTCTATTCAGATATTAGCCATAAATGCCGTAACCTGTCGACAGATCGAATATAAGACTATTTTTCAGATATACTGCGTACCATATTACGAGCACGCTTTACCAAAGAGTGCACCAACATTTATATCGGAGGTCACAAGTTCTTCCGGCACTCGCGGTCCCTGGTCGGGAACCGGATCCGGTGGACGTGCGCCAAGAAACACAAGCACAAGTGCAAAGCTGCCGCTGTCACCATCGACGGCATCGTGGTCTCCACTACTGGGGCGCATTCTCCTCTGTGCTGAAAGTGTTTTCTGTGATATTTCAACAAAGCAAATTATCACAACATCTGTGTTAGTTCGCTCATCATGATTTTCAAATGCGTAGTATTAAATTATAAATATTAGATGTCATATAACAAAGAAAAACGACCAAGATCACCTATGTCCGAGGTGGGGATCGAACCCACGTACTCAGCTTTCGCGGCTGATGCCTATACCCCTCGGCCACTCGGTAGTATTATTTATTATTTTTATTAAATTCCTTTTAATAGGATGTGAAAAGCAATCACATTTTGGTATTTGTTAAGCCCAAAATAACATACGATCAATATTTATCATCTTTCATGTATTTTTCTTTTTATGATGAATTGTGTTTTATGAAAGTGAAATGTATTAAATATTATAATATTACAAGTAATGTAATTTTAGCGAGTGCCTCTTATTTTTTTATAGTTATGTTACAACACAAATAATTATGGTTTATTTATGTTTGTATTGCTTTTTTGTGGTTAGTTTTGTAAAATGTTTATATGATTGATTTGTTGATAGAACTAAATTATATTTATTTTGATTCAGTTTTATTGGTATAATCCAATGTATTTTTCATTTATATATGTAGACATTCCATTTATGAAGGGTGATAATTTTGATGGAATTTTAATATCATGAATGGTTCCGTAAAACTAACCAACTATAGTCCAAAAGCTCCCAACTATGGTCCAAAACTAAGTCATACATCTTACGTTTAGTGTAATTATTATATTATTGACGCAGTTGTTACACAAAACCTCCTCATTAATGATTAAAAAACTTAGATAAAAAAAAAGATTCCCATTGATGCTTAATTACGAGTTGAACTTGTGGACCATAGTTGTAGTAGTGGACTATATATAGTTTTACGGTTCTAAAATGTTTGAATTGAAAGTTGTCCTTAACAATTGTTACCAAAGCATATATTATATTAAATGTCATAACTGGCATAAGTATGTAATTAGGATAGAAACAAAAATGGTGATAGTTTGAGACTAAAAAGTTTAAAAGAATATGGAAATGTGATTTAAGATTCTAAACTACCTTACTATTTAAATTACAAATATCTTCTTATTTTTATATTTCTAGTGTAAGTGAATTATTCTAGTGTAAATAAGTATTACAAGTAAGAATTTTAAATGTTTATGAAGTATAACAAGTATTATGCATTATAAATTATATATGTTCTCATTGTTTGTTTATATTTTCATTTTTATTATACTGAAATCCTGTTTTGCATATGACAAGCAAAAATACATTTCAATGTCTAACTTTAAAAGTGGGCAATAGAGTCCCAAAGTTAAAGTGGCACAAATTTTGTGCTAAGCCTACTGGAGATGTTTGTGGATGATTTTTTGGTTATTTTAATTTAGACCTTTGAAAAGTGTAGCAAAAAATATATGACGGTTGATAAATTACCTACATCATTTATCAGTGAAAAATAGCTAATATCCATAAAATAATTAAAAAATCTAAGTATCGTTGCCGTTTAATGTATCCTCTATTCGACTAAACTCACGCAAACTAATTCATATAGCATAACATTTAATCCCTTAAAATTATTTATTATTATTATAATTATTTATTATTTATTATTTACTGCCGTGGCGGTGCTGCACCACCGGCCTTCTGTCCTGCCAGCGTGACAACTTCTTTGACTTTGACGTTTTTCTATTTTCGTTGTGTTTTATATTTTGTGTTTAATTGTAAGTTATTTAATATCTATTTTATAATTAACGATGGCAACGTTATCTCAACCTGGTGATAGTTCATCGACCGCCCAGGTATGTAATCAGTGCAATAAATCATTTAAAAATGTAAGAGGGCTTCACATACACATTACAAAGGTACACAGAAATTGTTGCAGTCAACCTACGACTCCCTCTCATATCAATTTCACTCTATCTCCGGTTTTGTCTACCACTAGTAACTTAAATACACCTTTCCACCTCCAAATTAGCGCGTTTAAGAACAACACGCCGCTAGTCAAACGTATTCCCCGGGGTGCGAGAATTACTGTGGCAAACCATCTATCCAATCTCATCAACAAATGCACAGAAAACAATAATATTGCGGATTGGCACAATCTCTTCCTATTTTCATACCGTACCTTACACGTAAATGAAGATAGCCCCAAGTCTACGTCTCTAACAACAAAAATTAAAAACAATTGTTTTGATCTCAATCGTGTCCCTCCCACAGTGAACAAACGGACAAAGCACAACAATTACAGCATTACTAAGAACGTTGAAACTAAAATCAGCGACGGGGACTTAAAAGGAGCAGCGAGACTCCTTTTCACGAGCGATGAACTGTCACCCGATAACTCGGACACCTTGATGGCTTTGCAGAGTAAGCATCCCTCAGCTCCTTCCACCCCACATTTTCTCGACCCACCAACGGCTAGCCCGGTATGTTTGCAAGTTAACAATAGGGATACTCTCGAGGCGATTCTTTCATTTAAAACCGGTTCTGCAGGTGGACTCGATGGAATTACACCCCAACACCTAAAAGATTTAGTGTCCCTATCCGCAGGTGATGCTGGAAATCATCTTCTTGACTCAATCACTAAATTAATGAATAATATGTACTCAGGAAATATCAACCCCGACATTGTTCCCATATTATTCGGTGCAAATCTTATCGCTCTATCTAAAAAAGATGGAGGCGTAAGACCCATAGCCGTTGGCTCCACGTTTCGTCGGCTTGCGTCCAAAATTGCAGTTAGGCATATTATTTCCAAATTACAACCCATTTTCGAACCCGTTCAACTCGGCTTCGGTACTAAAGGTGGGTGCGAGGCTGCTGTACATTCTCTACGTACATTTATAACCAATTCGTCGCCCGAGACTATAGTAAAAATCGATGTTAAAAATGCGTTTAACTCTATTAGTAGGGAATCTCTTCTGACAGAAGTCAAACAACAAATTCCGGAAATTTATAATTATCTCCTTGCTTCATATGCTGACCCAACAAATTTACTTTATCGACAACATCTTTTATCTTCAGAAGTAGGTTGTCAGCAGGGAGACCCACTCGGACCGGCGATTTTCAGTTTGGCAATTAATTCAATAATTCAAAATTTAAAAAGTAAATATAATGTCTGGTACTTAGACGATGGTACCTTGGGGGGGGACATAGACACCGTGTTATTAGACCTTGAGACTATTATTTCAAAATTTAAAAATATTGGCCTTGACCTAAACTTCGGAAAATGTGAACTATTTCTTCATAATTCCGTAACACCCACTTCAGATGCTATACAAAAGTTTCAAAATTTGATACCTGATATAAAAATAGTAGACGAAAAGTCGCTTTATCTTCTAGGATCTCCTATTCTAGAAGAATCATTCCCTAATTACGTTCAAAATTCAATTACCAAATTCCAAAACTGCGCAAACCGCCTTTTCGATATTAGTCCACATTATGCATTAACTCTGATAAAATTTTGTTTATTTGTCCCCAAACTTACTTACGTTATGCGTTGCTGCCCCTTATGGAAATTTAAAGACAGCCTTTTGCTACCTTTGGATGACTTAGTAAAATGTAACCTCGAAAAAATTCTGAATGTACAGTTCAACGATAGCTCATGGTCCCAGGCCGCTTTACCAATTCGGCACGGAGGTTTAGGCATCAGAAAGATTTCGGATGTATCTTTACCTGCGTTTTTGTCTTCTATCCACAGCTCTGTTAATCTTATAGGCAAAATTCTAAGGGCTTGCCCTACAAACTATAAGATTACAGGTTTGGAGGAGGCCAAAAACGCGCGGGTGTTAGCGTGCCCAGGTAAGGATCTTCCAATTCGTTCTTTTAGCCAAAGGAGTTGGGATGATGCTCTTTGTAAGTCATCTTATGACTCTTTGTTGCTTAATAGTACAGGGACATCTCGTGCAAGATTACTAGCAGCAGGAGTCAGGGAATCAGGTGATTGGCTCAAAGCTTACCCATCACCTAATACAGGCACCTTTTTGGAACCTGAAACCCTCCGTATAGCTGTATGCCTACGATTAGGGCTTAATGTCTGCTCAGCCCATAGATGTCCATGTGGCTCTGAAGTTTCAGCGTTGGGACACCACGGGCTGCACTGCCTTAAAAGTGCTGGTCGGTTTTCCAGGCACGCTGCCCTGAACGATGTCATCCGCCGGTCTCTTGCTGCTGTCAACGTGCCAGCTCTGCTGGAACCAACCGGCATTAGCAGAGACGATGGCAAGAGACCGGACGGTATGTCTTTGATTCCATGGAGGCAGGGAAGGGTGTTAGTGTGGGACGCCACATGTGTAGACACATTGGCCCCTTCCCACCTCCATGGGACCAGTAGTCGTGCAGGTGCAGCTGCGGAGGAGGCGGAAAGCCGAAAAATATTGAAATACAGTGGTCTCGGCACCGAATACATTTTTGTACCATTCGGTGTCGAGACTCTAGGCTCGTGGGGTTCCAACGCTAGAAAACTATATAATGATTTAGCAAAAAGGCTCGTAGAGTGTACCGGGGATAAAAGGGCTGGCAGCTTCCTCGCTCAACGAATCAGCATAGCGATTCAGCGAGGGAATGCTGCCAGCGTTTTGGGCACTATGCCGAAGGGGGGAAATCTTTTTGATATTTAATTAAGTATTAGTTTTATATTTAGTTTAGTATGAAGTGTTTATTATTATTGATTTATTATTTCTTAGATTGTTTAAGGTTCTTATTTGAATATATGTTTTCATAGGTTGAAAAAAAAAATCCCTTAAAATATTTTCGTACATATCTATTATCATTTATACATCATCATCACCATCATCAGCCAATTGACGCCCACTGCTGGACATAGGACATATCATTTATATATATCTCGTATTTATGTATTTTGTGTTTCATACTTTGAGAACAAAAATTAAATTGAATCAATAAAAATGGTGTCAGAGCAAGCTATATACTTGATTGTTCCTAACAAAGACAAACAAAGACTATTACCACAAAGGCATCATTATTATGCGGAGATTAATGAAAGATTAAATTGCAAGAATTTGACAAAAGTATTGTACTATAATGATTCTTACATAACTAATATCAATTACCGTATTCACAGTGGGTAAACTAATCACATTTTCCACTGGCGCCTCAGTTCTGCTGTACCGAGACTTCTTCTACAACCGCAAGCGCTTCACCAACAACAACAACCTCCGCTGGTACTGCTCCAAGTACCACCGCGGCTGCAGAGCCATCCTCATCACCACCAGGGGCCTGGATGTGCTGGAGAGCTATGGGAACCATCCTCATGAGCGGGCTGCTTTCTATAAGGACTCCAATGGGGTTTATCATCGTCTCTAGTCACAGTTTAGATGTGCTGGATAATAAATAAAAAAAATTGAGGTCCAAGGTTGAGACTATGAATTTGTAATGCATATGTGCATAAAAAGTAAATAATTAAGATTTAAAAATGTGTATAAAATTGGCCTATCATTCGGGGATTTTTGTAATGATGATTTTTTTGCAGTGACTGATAATATATTTACTTAAACTCTTACAGTGACCTGGTACTACAATGACTCTGAAAAGCTCATGGCGGTAGTGAATGGGTACACGTTCTACTGCGACCAGCCAGCTGTCCCCGAGATTGCGATGTGGCGCTGCACGTCAGGGTACCCGTGCAAAGCCAGGTTCAAGGCCTTCGCCAACGGGCCCATAATTCGAGTAACCACTCTGGAGCACAGCCACAATCCCCCGAAGATTTGCGTGAGGGAAGGCATACTCATCAGATCAGAGAAGGGGAAGAAAATGTTGCCTAAGTTACCGTTGTTTCCCCAATTTTGATAACTTACATAGCCTGGTGCTTACCTGCATGGTATGGCTACTGTTGATGACTGCATCACGCTAAACACATTTTATGAAGACATACATAGACGACCCAGGATACCACTTATAATTTTGAATGTAATACTCAATTATTATTAGGATTGTAATTTATTCTTATATATCTAAATAAATATTCCAATCATGTATGTAGCTAAGTCTATAATCTTCTACGATTTAAATACTGCCTTTACTCATAGTTTTGCTAAGCCTACACTAATTTGTTGAAATATGTTTCGTGTAAAGATTACTAGTAAAGGTTTTCAAGGTGCACTATTATTACTAAGTTGATCCGCTTAGTACCTAAAAATTTGAATGTTTTGAACCATAAATATTCGTTTTTATTCACCTGTCAAAAAAAAACGGGGTTGTAGGTACCTATATTTATAGAATGACGACGGTAGGTACGAAAAAGTGAACTAACGTTACTGGAATTAACTATTTTGGAGCTGACTGATTCCTACTTGACCACATTAATGAATGTTCCTTAGTGCGCTTCGTCCGCAACGCCATGGGCAAGCAACTGGCGCTGGTCGGCGGCTACACGTTCTACTGCGGAGCGTCCAACCTGCGCACCGACATCTGGCGGTGCACGCGCTGGGGCGCTTGCAAGGCGCGCTTCATCATGACGAAGCACCCTCGCTGCGAGCTGCTGACGGCGCAGCTGCAGCACGGCCACAATGCGCCTAACTACGTCATCAACGGAGGCATCTACTTTAAACTGTAACTTAAGTATTCCTGGTGAAAATAATGTAGAATGAAAACGCAATGCGTACGAATATTTGGCCACGCAGTATATGCATAATAAAGATAAAATTTGCTTTACTTACGTATCTTTATTTTTGAAAGACTACCTACCTATAGAACACTAGCCCTACCGTAAATAGCCATGGATTAACTTCATTAATTTTTCAGTGTTTTGGTTCAAGAATCAGCGCGCCAAAGATATATGCGTAGTCAATGGCTACACGTTTTGCTTCCACAAACGTCAAGCGAACACACTGCGATGGATTTGCACCTCCGGGACAAGTAAATGTAAAGCCAAGGTGGTGACCACGCACCAAAAGGAAGTTTGCAGCTTTACTTTGCA
This sequence comes from Thaumatotibia leucotreta, assembly GCA_025490895.1. Classification (NCBI taxonomy): domain Eukaryota; kingdom Metazoa; phylum Arthropoda; class Insecta; order Lepidoptera; family Tortricidae; genus Thaumatotibia; species Thaumatotibia leucotreta. The sequence goes on from JALPQI010012257.1 coordinate 42,577, forward strand.
GCATTCTCATCAGGCTCCGAAATTTATAGTCAAAAATGGATACTTGATCAAATTGTAGATTGTGAAGTGATTATACACTACCGCTCAAAAATATTTAGGCAATGTTAATGTTTAGTTAATATCTATATTTACTTCAGTTTAAGTTAGTAATAACAAACAACTTATGTGTATATTTATAGTGTATTAATATATAAATTACGTACTAACTTAATTTTAAACTTAACACAACCAAAGTATTAAATTTTCGCCTCATCAATATGCCCGCCCTTGTTTTTGATCACCGCGTGACATAGTCTTGGCATCCTATCTACAATTTTTTTTAAAGTTTCCGCTGGAATTTTTTCCCACTCTTGCTGCAGCAATGTCCACAGATGAGATGAGGATGTGGGTGAATATTGGCGAACCTGCCGATCCAGGTGATCCCAGAGTAACTCGATGGGATTTAGGTCAGGTGACTGTGGCGGCCAATTCATAACTTTAAGCCGCCTTAGACGTTGCTTATTGTCCAAATATTCTTTACACAGCTTTGACGAATGCTTGGGGTTATTGTCGTGTTGGAAGGTAAACCTGGTACCGATTAGCTCAGAGGTCAGGGAAATCAACCACAACGATTGTACCTTTTTTGAAAATAAAAGTTTATTATTATTATTATTATTTCCTTTATTTATTTCTTTTCTCAAGTTAGGTTTGTTATAAAAATGTCTATAAAAGTAAAATACAATACAACATACAAAAACAATACAAAATATAAACACTTTATAAAAAACCTACCCTAGTGTGCCGCCGGCAACGGGGCGGGCCCAAGCTGCCGGTGGTTAAGGTCGCAGAGAGAGGAACCGACGGACTATCCGCGCCGTGTCCAGGATTACCGCCTTCTGTATCCGACCCTTGATCCAGCCATCTAGCGAGAGACTCTTAAGGTGTTGGTCGAGACTCTTCGCTATTAAACCGTTCGCTGTAACGACTATCGGGACTATGATCGTCGATTCAACATCCCACATGGCGGTCATCTCGTGGGCCAAGTCTAGGTACTTACTGGACTTGTCCTTTTCGGCCTTCACGAGATTCTCATCATGGGGGATGGTGACGTCGACGAGCACAGCCCGGCGCTGCGATCGATCTACCAGCACGATATCAGGCTTATTGGCAACAATAGTCCTGTCCGTGATGATAGGTCGATCCCAATAGAGCGTGGCACGACCATTTTCGAGAACTGGTGCAGTTGTGTACTTATAGTATGGCACTTCGACGTCCACAAGGCCGTATTGAAGAGCAAGCTGCTGGTGTATAATACTGGCTACGAGGTTATGTCTGTGCAAGTACTCGGTGTTAGCAATCTGAGAACAACCGGAAATAATATGCCTGAGTGACTCACCGGGACGGCGGCATGCCCGACAAATGTCGACCGTACCGTCCTTCAGGATATATTTCCGGTAGTTATTCGTCATGATAACCTCGTCAGCAATTGCACAGGCAAAACCCTCGGTTTCTCCGAAGAGGTCCCCGAATCGTAGCCAGTTCACCGATGCGAGCAGATCTACGTCAGGTCCCGTGAGGGACTTGTAGAACCGCCCGTGTAGCTCCTTGCTCTTCCATACCGCCTTGCGGTCGTCGGTGCTTAGTACCACAGGTCTGCGCCAGTTCTCTTTTGCCAAGGAGAGCGGCGTGAAGTTCCGGTCTACTGCCACCACATCACGATGCATCCCGCACTCATTGTTAAGAAAATAGTTTCTAAGATTGTACACCTCGTGGTTGTGGAGGTTTTTGGCATTTAAGAAGCCGCGGCCCCCACACCTCCGCGGGATATACAATCTCATAACTGATGAGCGCGGGTGTAGCATTCGATGTGTGGTAAGCAGTGTACGGACCCTTCGATCCAGGGCGTCCAGCTCGGTCTGAGTCCACCTTAGTATGCCAAAGGAGTATGTGAGTATGGGCATTACCCAGGCGTTGAAGGCGCGCACTTTGTTGCCTCCTGACAAAAGACTGTTAAGTACTTTTGTGAGCCGGCTGAAAAAGCGCTCCTTCACCGCCTGTCTAATTCCCATATCTTCAATACCCAAAGACTGTGACATACCAAGGTATTTATAGGTTTCTGCTTCCGAGATAGATCTGAACGTCATTGTCTCAGAAAGCTGTAAATTTGTTGAATTTACTACTTTCCCCCGCTGCACATGCATAACCGCACACTTATCGACACCAAACTCCATATTGATGGCACTACTGAAAACTTCTGTGGTTCGCAGTAGCTCCAACAAGTCTTGGCTATTTGGTGCAAATAATTTGAGATCATCCATGTACAGAAGGTGAGAAATGACTTCACCCTCTCTCCGAAGCCGACAACCTAGTCCTGAATCCTTCAGCAGGGTGCTGAGGGGATTCAGAGCTAGGCAGAACCATAAGGGACTCAGACTGTCACCCTGGAATATGCCTCGCTCGATCCTTATGAAGTCCTGCGGGCCAGAGGGGTCATCTCCGCCTCCTGGTTGACGAAGGACTGTGGTCCACTGCCCCATACACGCGCCGAGAAAGGATCTTAAAGCTGCATCAACTTTATACAGCTCCAAGACCCTCTTCAACCATGAATGGGGCACCGAATCATAGGCCTTCTTGTAGTCAATCCAAGCGGCGGAGAGGGCCTCTTTGTTACGCCGGACTTGCTGGCAAATGGTCATGTCGATGAGGAGGAGCTCTTTAGTACCACGGGACCCAACCCTACATCCATTTTGAGCAGAGGCCAGAACATTGTTCGCAACAATGTGCGTGTTAATTTTTGCTCTCAAAATGGATGTAAGGAGCTTGTAGAGTGTAGGCAAGCACGTGATGGGTCGGTAGTTTTTCGGTTCCGTGGTACTACCAGACTTGTAGAGCAGGAAGGTTACACCTGTTGTTAAGGAAGGAGGCAGGGAACCAAGCTCAATGGCTTGTTGGAATTGCGCTGCTAATCGCGAGTGGGAGCACCGAAACCATTTTAGCCAGAAGTTGTGCAATCCGTCCGGTCCAGGACTTTTCCAGTTCTGGGCAGGTCGGATGGCACAACTTACGTCATCGGGGCTGATGACAACTGCTTCCATAGGTTCGATGCTCTCGCACTCACGTTCAACAACGTTCATCCAATCGCCCTCGATGTGTCCGACGGGCACCGACCAGATGCTACGCCAGAAATCAGTCATGGCAGTAGCATCCGGTAGATGCGCGTCGGACAAATGATGATCGGTTCCCTCCCACCTTCGGTATAACTTCCTTTGGTCACTTTGGAAGAGGCGGTTCTGTTGAAATCGATCCACACGCTCTCTGTAGCGGCGGATACGGCTTGCCCATGCATAGACTTTCTGCTTCAGAAAGTCAATGCGCTCTGTGAGGTTGGCCATGTAGTCGCAGGGCATGATGCCCGTTCCCGCGAACGCCTGGTTCACAAAGCGCATTACTCGGGGGCGGTTATTACCCCCCCTGAAGCAGATCAGCTTTGCAATGAGGGTCCTAAACGAGTCGATACGACGCTCGATCCGCACTTGCCATGCGGGGACACCCCCGGCGGTCCTAGGTGCACGGTCAGCGTCCGGAAACTTGACTCGAGCAACACGGCACGCCGCGATGGCCCCGCAGTACATGATCGAGTGCGTATCGTCCAAATCTTTACTGGACCGTATGTACGGCTCCAGTAAAGCGTTTAGGGCCCCCATTAACGCTAGATTGCGTCTATTCATGGGCAAACGTGGTAACCGTGGCCTAGAATTGGGTGTGGAGCGATATTCCATAATCGCCTCTTCCAAAGTCCTCCTCAGATGCTCATCAGTTGCAGTACTTACACTCTGACTCGCAAAATACTCCTCATCGGCACTGGGATCAACCCGCGGCGCCCCCGGTGCCAGGTCGGGTGTCGGCACCGGATCCGGCGACGTGGCGGGCGGGTCCCGCGCCGAGGTGGAAGCTGCGCGAGTCGAGAGAGCCTGCAGGCGAAGCCGATCAAGTGTCGAGTCATCCAAACGTTTAGAACGTAGAATGACCCGCACCTGATCCGCTAGTCGTTGCTCCGATACGGCGATGGCGGGTTCAAGAGCCTGAAACAGAGGCAGAATCCTAGAACGGTACGCGGTTAGTCGGGTTCCCCCCTCTGTAGCCTCGTAGTAGGCGCGCATGCAATTTTCATTCATCGTCTGAGTCCATCGCATGCGACGCACTACACCACCGGCAGCGGGAGCCGTGGGCGGGGCAGGATGTCCCGCGGGCCCCAAGCGTGCCGGCAGCGGTGGCCGTCCTCGTCGCGCAGGTGGTCGTGGCGGCGGCGGCGGCGGCGGCCCGCTCTCGTCACTGGATCCGTCTGTGTCGGGCGCCGTAGCAAAGTCATCGCCCGACGACGATGTGGACGGTGAGCTGGACGAGGCGGGCGGAGGTGGGGGTCGTGCGCTGGTGGTAGTCTCCGCTTTTGTACGACTTCTTGTCTGCATTAATTTACTTTTACGCGTCTAGCTTTGTTGAACATGACATGACAAATGTCAAAATGGTCATCGCGAATTTGTGACTGTTTTTGTTGTTGCGTTCATGTAATTTGAACATCTTAGTCATTATTAGGGTCACTGAGATGGTTTCATCGCAATTTTGGTGTATAAACCGCGTATAAAATAAATATTTATCAAAATTATAATGCAGACACGTCTGTCACTGTCACAGCGGTTTTTTTTTTTTTTTTTTTTTTTTATTTATTTATTATTATTATTATTATTAGTCGTCTCCCAGAGGGCAAAGCATTTTCTTCCAAAATTTTTTTATAGCCCTCTTTTTTCAGGATTCCCTCGATTTTTATCAGATCTCCGACTTTGTTGCCACCAAAACAGCCCCAAACCATCACCGACCCTCCTCCGTGCTTGACAGTAGCCATAATACAGTCATCCGCCATTCGCTCTCCAATTCTTCTACGCACGTAAGCTTTACGTTTACTACCGAAAATCTCGAACTTGGACTCATCACTCCAAAGAACAGATTTCCATTGTGCAGGTGTCCAGTTTTTTGTGTAAATTGGCCCATTGCAGCCTCTTTGTTTTATTTACAGACCTTAAAAGTGGTTTCCTTACTGCAATACACCCTTTTAGCCCAGATTGAACCAGCCGCCGCTTTACTGTAGAGACACTGACGGGGATTTCCCTGGTTTTGTTTATCTGAACAGTAATTTCAGGTGCTGTAAGCCGCCGTTTCCGTTTGCTTGTAATTATAATAAGGCGATCGTCGGCAGGAGTTGTCACTTTAGGCCTGCCACTTCGAGGTTTATTGAGTAAACTACCGGATTTGGCATATTTTTTGACTATGTAGTCGACCGTCCCTGGGCACATTTTTAATTTTCTTGCTATGGCTCGGTTTTTCGCTCCTAGTTTATGCTCAGCAATAATCATAGCTCGCGTTTCGAGTGATATTTCCTTGGTTTTACCCATATTAGTACACAGAAAATCTGTTTAACGTAGAAAATCCTAATATCGGCGTCGCAAACACTTTTAAATGAAAGGTACTAAAATGTCTAAATTTTTTTTTACATATTTTTTATGGCTTTGTGCACCCAAAAGTAAAGAGTTTTAATTAAAATCGAATGTAAAAAGTAACACCTACCGAAAACGTAAAAAAAAAACAGTATTCATTAATACTAAGGAATTTTGGCAACTGTACTTTTAAGGTTATTCATTTTTTTTCTATTTATAACTCGTATATATGTATATTTTGTCCATAAAACTATTAAAATAACTTGACAATTATACAATAACGGTAAAATCAGAGTATGAAAACAAACTATATCAGCGTTGCCAGGAATATTCAAGGTGCCTAAATACTTTTGAGCGGTAGTGTACATTACGATAATATAATTAATTGTATAATTGTTTTTATAATGAATAATTAATTGTAGTGTGCCTGTGATCACGGGCGTAACATCAAGCCCGAAACGTCAGGATAATTAAAAATTTACGCGACTAAGTCTCGTTATTTGTTAAAAACGTGAATATTTAATTTTATGGTTAAGGTTAAATTGGTTAAACTTTCTTATAATATACCTTTGTAATGCATTAATAATTTGTAATGTATTAACGGATGAATATTAGAAATTTCTATTTTATTACTGGATCGATTTCGTTAGTTAATATTTTTTCCTACAGGTACGTAAATGTCGTCGTCGTGTACGAAAATTACCTTTGACCTCTCTGTTCTTATTTATTTTAGTTTTTTTTTTATTTGTATTCCAGTAACCTGGGTGAAAAACGAGCGGGACAAAGACATGTGCATTGTCAACGGGTACACGTTCAGCTTCCATAAGCGGCAGGCCACCACCCTCCGCTGGGTGTGCAGCTACGGCACCAACCGCTGTCGCGCCAAGATCCTCACCACCCACGACCGACACCTCTGCAGTGTGCTGTTAGACCACACTCATCCGGCTCCTAGATTTGTTATTCGGGATGGCCTGCTTATCAAATTTTAAACTAGGTTGAATATAAGTAACTTCTTTAATATACTGTTTATGGCAAACAATTTCGGTGAAGGGTTGCATTAAAATTTTGGAAAATAATAGAACTTTTATTTTATTAACATAAACTTTACTACGTAATAGATAGTTAATTTTTTTTTCCAAATCAGTTTTTTGTACAAGCACGGCAACAATTGCACTTATCAAGCAAACTTTCAGTTTGAAGCTGTGATTCTATGACATTTTTACTTGATTGCTTCAGATACGTCGATACGGCTGATTTTGAATTTCCAGATTTG
>JALPQI010012258.1:0-39651 GCA_025490895.1 Thaumatotibia leucotreta
CCCTAAACGAAAACTTCTATTTGAACACCATATTATTTATTTCACGCGAAAACAGTCATGCATTGTATTGTTAATATTCACTACGTCCCTCGTTTAGAAATAGCTCGCATGAATATTTTCGCCGACCTGAAGCCTTATTTTATTACTAAGTTATTCATTTAAAGGGAACGAGCTCATTATTTTATCCAATCATCTTCAATTATTCCAACGATAATGAATGCCGATTCAACGAAATCCCTGAATGGATACAATTTTGTGAGTTTTCTAGAACACTTAATACTAGTGTTGGATAAGGTATTTACTCATCAACATGTCAGCCGAAACATGCAGTGTTATTCACTAAGGAAACCGCCTTGCTGTCAGCGCTGTCTCAGCGCTGCGGCAGCGTCTAGCCTAAAAACGGTATTCACTGATGTACTTTATACGACACTAGTGCTCGGCGACGAATGCGACGTGAGCTGGAACTACACCGCGTCGAAAGTTTGACGTTTATTGTACGAACTTCGTAGGGTAAAAGCACCAATAGATGACTGCCACCCAGAAGTTGACTGATAGGTCTAAAAATGTAAATAATTAAATCAGGAATAATTTTACACGCCTGGGAGTATTTTTCTCACACGCGGCAACACTATATCGAGTGTCGCATGCGAATTCCCAGACAATTAAGCCACACACGAGGCAGTGAGCGGGCGTCGAGTTTGCGCTTCGCGCCAAAATTGCGTTTTATATGGGATCCTTATTAAGAAAAGCCCTCAAAAATTTAAGCTTTTAATTACGTAAAAAATCGAATATGGCTTTTATTTCCTTGATTCACTTCAGTATAGATTTTAGACTAATATCTCTATTGTGTATATTATAAAGAATAGTTTTTTTTTATTTATTTTATGAGATATTTGCTGGTCAAGTTATGGTTCCAATATTGTGTGTTCGGGCCAAAAGATGAACGACGGTCAACTTTTGGGCAAAGGCTCGAATTTTCAAATGCTTGTGTAAATTATAATAAAATAGCTAGATGTAATATTTATATATAAAATTACAATCAGTTTTGTAGTTGATTTTTAGACCAAAAGATGAACGACCCTTTTTTCATGTAACACGTTTTAAAGTAATTTACTTTTGTATTGAAACGGGATTGTTCAACTCAAGAATCGCTGTCCAAAACGTGAACTAGGAAAATTTACTGGTTCATCTTTTGGGTTGGATTCCAATAAATGAATTCGAATCAATTTAGTTCGTTCATTTCGTTGATGCGGTCTCCAAAACATGAACCAACTGATTTTATTGAACGGTTGAATTTGGGAAAAATTAAACTTTTGTTCTTAGAGATCAGATTGTTACACAATGTACACTGTGTTTATATTTCATTAAAAAAAGGTTCTTAAGGTTAAATACAATTAATTTATCTAAGAAATCAACGTTTTTGCTATGCTATATTCATCTATTGGAGTTTGGGCGTTCATATATTGGTCTCGCTATATTGCAATTATGCTGGTTCATCTATTGGGGTCAAATTGTTCAGTGATAGGGCACTTTGTTCAACTATTGGTGAATTTGGGTCCTTTTTTAATATAATGATTTTTATAAAATTACTGAAGTCTTATACGAGGCACGAAAATAACTTATTCTAAACTCAATTAAATGCGGAATCATATAAAAAAATAAAAAATGATGAATATGAGTTACATCATATAGAAAAGAATATTTAAAGTTGGGAAAGTTGCTTAACTGTTCATCTATTGGTGATTTTACCCTATTCTCTAACGTAAAACAGCAACGAACTCGCCCACAACCTCGCTCACAGCCTCGATTCCTAATATCAAATCAAACAGCTAGGATTTTAGACAAGGCTGTCTCGACGTCGAGCTCGTTGACGAACGCAGCGTCGAATGTGTGAATAAGAGACTAGCATAGCCGCTGAAGATAGGCCTCCCCTCATTGATACAATGACCGGTCCTGCGCCACTTTAGCAGTGCAGCGCCAGTGGACTGCTGCGACCTTCACCAGGTCATCAGTCCACCTTATGGGGGGCCTACCCACGCTGCGCCTAAATGCCACGCTTAAATACTCGTGTATTTCATCATCATCATCAGCCTATGATAGTCCACTGCTGGACGTAGGCCTCTCCTATTTACTATGCATATAGACGCATTAGGAGGTAAATACCCATAATCGCCAAGCGGAGAGGCGATCGCAGTAATGTGTCCACTATAATGACGCTGTTAATCAGCAAATATCATCATCATCATCGTGTATTTACTCATCTTGAAAATGTAATCATTTAAAACTTGTAATTTACTAATCAGAAAGTAAAAACTCGTCGAAGTTGTTTCCTCAATATCAAGTTACGTTTATTCCGTACGCCATCGCCAATAGAAAATGACAAAAATGTAAAAAATATGGCTGACTTTCAATACCATTGTACATTTTTTTTGCAGTTGACACTAACTGATTACCGTAAAATGGGGTGAGTAGGTTTCGCGGGGAGAGATGGTTTACGAATGGGGAGAGAAGGTTTGAGAGAGGGTGAGAAGAAATTTTAAGGCTACTGCTACAAAAATAATTTATTCCAATTTTAAATGGAGCTATAGTAATACGCATGATAAGAAATAATTATATTTTTTTTTTTTAAATACAAACATCCGGAACACTTCATCATCACTACATAGTATAAAATAAAGTCAGTTTTTCTGTCCCTATGTCCCTTTGTACGCTTAAATCTTTAAAACTACGCAAAGGATTTTGATGAGATTTTTTTTAATAGGTAGAGTCATTTAAGAGGAAGGTTTTTATGTAGGTATAGTATCCGTGCGCAGCCGGGCGTGTCGCTAGTATTATTACATAACATTCAGTTTTCATATGTAAAAATAAAATGTTATCGAGGTTTAAAATTTCAGTTTTCAGCCTACTCACCCCATTTTACGGCATGACTCGAGATTTTCTTCAAGTCACACTGACAAGACTCGAGTTTCCACTACCCTCAAGAGGTCGGATAGTCGAAAAATAATAACGATCCAGTTATCAGTACCATAAACACAATTAGAATTAGATATAATTGGGCGTGGGCGTTAATAACTGCCGCTAGTAACGACTTGGGCGGCGTCACACTTGTAGCGTTTTATTAGCGTTTTAGGGTGCGGCTCCACTGACGCGGAGCGGAGAGGAGCCGAAGCCGCAACCTTAGTCTCCGCTAGCTGACACGGTTATCCCAGAGTGGATGCAAGCCTTAGGCACTGGTGTCACCGCGAGCTACTAAGCTATGAACTATGGGCTATAAACACGAACAAAAGATACGCAATCTCGTGTAAATAAAAGAGACACGGCGATACTAGCCCGGCGGTGATAGCTGATAGCTGGGCGAGTCTCGCCGTGTCTATAGTAGCTCGCTTTAGTAGCTCGTGGTGAGACCAGTGCCTAACAACCAATAATATTAGGATCGCCTTTAATATTAGTAAAATGAAAGCGTAATATACCCCAAATAATATCTATTCTACAATCGATATATAATAATCAATTTTGTCAACCTCCGTCGCCTAGTTGGTAGTGACCCTGCCTACGAAGCCGGAGGTTCCGGGTTCGAATCCTGGCGAGGGCATTATTTGTGTATTTATTTATCACAAATATTTGTTCCTTGGTCGTGTCTGTCTAATTGTTTATGTATTTAAGTATCTATATGTATCTATTACGAACCCACATGGGCTCCAGACGACGATATATACAAGCCTTAATTGAACTTACCATGGGACTAGGTCGATTTGGGTAAGATGTCTCGAGTATTTATTTATTTATTTAGAAAGAAAGAAAGAAAAAACATTTATTTATGACACAACATAGACATTAAAACATATATATACATAAATGCAAGTAAAAAAAAATAAGTGCCACAAAATGGTCTCCAATTCAGCTTATTGCTGGGCTGAAGCACAGCCCAGCGCTGGTCTTCCATTGGAGCCATTAGTGAAGTCACGAAACCCGAATTTAATACATCCCCCACTCTACGAAATTCGTTCGGTATAAGAAACGTGATTCGTTGATTTCGTAGAGTAGGGGATAGAATGAGCGAATGCTCGTTTGGTCTAAATACAACTTTACGTATCGAGTAAAATTTTACTTGCAAAGTCATGGTACGTCGTATAGTTTGAGAAATATTATTTGACCGACTGTTGTCTTACTTACGACCTTTTGTTTTGCGTTAACACTTACTAAGACAATCAGCTGTCGAACACTTTTCTATTGTTAATGACATAATGACGCAAGACAAAAGGTCGTAAATGAGATAAGAGTCGGTCAAATAATATTTTCCGAACTATACCGCTGTCACTCGGCCGCACCCCCCTCCGCAGCACGAGTTTATTACGGCTCCCCGAAGAGACATCGGCAGTTATCTCCAAACCCGACTTTATTTAAATTCGCTTCTATTTACCTCCTCTTATTATATCTCTACACAAAGCTGCTACATTTTGCTCGGGAAATATGGTAGAAATATCTTAATATAGTTGAATTCCAGAGTGAATTTCATCACTTCAAGTAAATGAATACTTGAATACAATTTGGATAAATGTAATCCTTACAGAAATCAACCAAATAGGTACCACTGAATAGATTACTGAAATTAAGATTTGTATTGTGGGTAGTGGGTACTAAGCCATGAAATTTGGATATATTATATTTAAGGTCTTCGCACATTAGGGTAAATTGCTAGTAACTGGCCACTCTCCAGTAACTGGACACCTGATATAAAAATGAACTCTATGTGCTTACAGTTAGAATTAATTTCAAAAAGATGTGTCATGTCAATGTCAATCACTCTCCCTCTTCCAAAATGAATTCTAATGATAAACATATGGAGTTTAGTTTTATATTAGGTGACCAGTTACTGGCAGGTGGCCAGTTACTAGCAATGCTGGCCAGTTACTAGCAATGGTGGCCAGTTACTAGCAATTTACCCTATAACAACTCAACGGTGATTCGACTCTACCAAATATTGCAATTCAAGCCCTTTCATAAGCTCTAGGTTTAATTAAAAAAAAAAACATATTAAGGTGGATTCGACCCTATCCCTGCCGCTTATCTGCTAAAAGATGGCGCTACAATTGCACAAACACCATATTTTCGTCATTTTCTGCTAAACCGAAGATCAGAGTTAACATGTTTTGAGATACGCGCAAGGAGCAAAAAATCTAATGTACAAATTGATAGCAACCTGCACAAAATACTGTTCTTCTAAATCGCAATAATGCAAAAACTAGAAAATTATGTAATTTTACCCTGTAACGCACACTACTACACCTCCCGTCAGTACCCAATGTCAGTTGTACAATCATTACTCATCAATAAACTAGATGGCGCCAGTTAAAAGAACAGCTTTTCTAAATGGTCTAAGTTCTAACTAGAGGGCGCCAATTAGGAAATGACTTTATATTGTATTGTATATTTGTGAAGCAAAACCAACTGTTGGTTTGGTATTAAAATCCCTACTTTTAACTGTACAGATATAACAACAGCTGTAGTAAAGAAGTTATTCCCGTACTCTTCGGGTAATACCTATCCGTCGCCGTTATGTACAACTATAATGTTATGTACGGTATTATATTTTTTGGTACAGCTACTTACTGGTAAATAAAATAGTTATCAAGAAAGTTACTTATGTCCCAAAACACTAGTATTTACCGCAGCGGGTCTCTATTCGCTAGGAACAATGTGGCAATATAATTACGAGTATAGATTGACCTAAGAAATTCATAGTATTATACTTGATCAACGGCACTAGCACATATCGTGCATGACAGGAACCTTGTCGCGGCTACCCGTCCCTTTTTGATTACATTGATTCAAAAGAGATGAGAAGTTGCGAGCAGGTCACAAATTGCTGCCAATATTGTTGTACAAGATGTGCTAGGGCCTCAAGTATAATAAGTAATGAAATGTGTAGGTATTTTGGGTAGTTCTATGGAGTTAGAAGATTGAAGAAATATATTCATTAGACACGTAGTAGTAGACCAAATTGAATGATTGGATGGACATTTGCCGACTTGCTTTATTACCAACTACGATACTGATGATGTACTAGTGGTTTATCGGACATTTAGATTTTAGACCTTGTTGGAGTAACATTTATATTACTAAATGTTAGCCTACATACCTACTATGTTAGTCTCCAACTAACATTTTACATTACATAATATGTAAGGATAGTGTTATCCTGTCTAAGTTTACCTACATTTTCGCCTACCATCCCATAAGATGCTAATTAGATTGTCCGATATCAATTAAAAGTAGGTTAGGTACGAGTACTTACTTAAATACAAACGCAACGAAGATTTTCCAGACACAGGCGAACAGCTGGACGCTCAATTTTCGGATGCTTTATACCATATAAACAAGGTGCTGTATTTCCGTTGTCAGAGAGGTTTCAGGAGTATTAGGATGCAGTGTAGTTAGACCCCCTAGAGTTTAGTTCATGTATCAGAAGTACCTACTACCTAGGCATGTTACAGTAGCTAATACCTACTATTTTACGCGGTTTCAACATTTTTCATCACATTTGCTTTCTAAGCGCGCCATTGCTTGTGCATATTGCAGTGGGAGTAATAGAAAAGTGAAATTCCTTAGGGAATACCAATATTTCGTCTCATAACATATTCTTTGTCTGCAAGTGTTATAAAAAACATTGTATGCATCACAATCGGTACGAGGCATACCTACTAACTCGAGTCATCAAAAGCCCTCCGCCTACGGCGTCGGGCTTCTAACACTCTCGTTAGTGATACTGTACTTACCTCCCTAGATGCACAATGTACTATTATCGACCGCTCTGAAACATTTAAAAACCTTCTAGAGGGACTCTGTATTCCAACCTCACGGGAATGTAGGTATTTGTTTCTTGGCCACCTATTTAGTATAGCCGACGGCAATGGTCAAATGGTTGATAGTGGCTGTTTTCCTAGCTGTAGATGTTTGTCTGATAGCATTGCAACAGAATGTATTATTATAATTTTTTGAAGGTAGGTAGGTAGGTACTTCTTGAACCTAGTATCTACAAAACGTACTAGAGAGGGAAAGGATACTTTCAGGCACTGTGTGCTTACCATAAGCTGCCGCTGCGTTTTTAACGCGGACTTACTTTCCATCCCGGCCGTAATCGCGTCTTGGGGCGAGCCACCCGTATAGAAAGCACCTATGTAAGTCCGCGTTAATAACGCAGGGGCAGCTCATGGTACGGCTACTGGTTCCACAGGAGGCGAGTAAGGGATGATTTGTCGACTTTTTTCTCGCTCACTAAACAAAGAGTAGATATAGATCCTATGTCAGTAAAATTAACAAATATACCTATATATATATGTAGATGATCGTTGGCTGTTCACACTGCCGCTTCCTCAGTGAGGGTTTTTAATATTTTTTTCTGACACTGGGGCGGTGATATGGCGTAAGGACCAACAAACTGTCAAAATAAATACGCGAATTGAATTTTCTATATATTTTGTGGTTTATTTATTCTTAAAACCATTACATAAGGAATAATGTTTTCTAAAATAAATAAACGTTTCCGAGTCAATTCCCATGAAATGCCTTTAGTACTTACCGTTTGGTATTCGGATTTGATAGCTGGCTGCCAAATGGGAATTATAGTTTCCCGTCTGGTAGGATGAAATGGGACTAACTTTCCCATCTCGTATCTGGATTTGGTACAAACCTGATTACAAACCGGTAATGATAAGTCCCGATTTAAAGCCAGTTACCTATTGGGATTTTAATCCCATTTCGAAGCTGGTTTGGTAGCCAATCTACTAAAGGATGAAATGAACAAAGTTCTAGTAATTTTGTTTAGTGTCAGTCATTTTGAGTTCCTGTTTTAGGGCCCAATCTTCAGTTCGGCGACCGTTTTCTAGTCGTCATACATTTATGAAATTAATAAACTCCAAATGTAACGATCCAAATGTAATTATAACGATAATGGCGAGACATTTCGAAATTATACTTCAAACAGTCTGGTCCCGCCATTAAAACGTTATAATGGCGGAACCAGGTCCTGAATTCTGTCCATATTCTGTCGATTCATATTGCATTATTTAGTACTTACTGAATTTGTACTATTTGGTACCTGTTGTAAAAAAAAATGTACTTCTTTCATTCCAAAATTATATTTGAAATAGTCTGGTTCCGCCAGATCATTTGAAGCAGACTATTTGAAATATAATTTTAAAATGGAAGAGGTACTAATTTTTTTACAAGAGGTATCAATACCAAATAGTACTAATTCAGTACTAAATAATGCAATATGAATCGACAGAATATGGACAGAATTCAGGACCTGGTCCCACCATTATAACGTTATAATGGCGGGACCAGACTGTTTGAAGTATAATTTTGAAATGGAAGAGGTACTAATTTTTTTACAACAGGTACCAAAAAGTACAAATTCAGTACTAAATAAATAATGCAATATGAATCAATCGAATTCAGGATTTGGTTCCGCCATTATAACGTTATAATGGCGGGACCAGACTGATTGAATATAACTTTGAAATAGAAGAGGTACAATTTTTTTTACAACAGGTACTAAATAGTACAAATTCAGTACTAAATAATGCAATATGAATCGATCGAATTCAGGATCCGGTCCCGCCATTATAACGGTTACCTCCAAATACAATTAGAATTTCGATATTTTATGTTCAGTGCCTATGAATCTGACAGCTGTTTGGACCACACGCCTATATAGCGTTGCCTGCAAAAGATCGAAAACCCTAACTTACTGGCCAACGATACAGTAAATATAATAAACAGTAGCCGTACCATGACTTTGCAAGTATCGGTAACATTAGGTTTTATTAAATACGTTGAGCAGGCCATCGCGCTCGCTCCTATTTGTAAGCGCGAGCACGATAGAATGCACGTATCGAGTAAAACCTTACGTAATTACGTATCCTTTACTTTCCAGCTCATGGCACGGCTACAGTACCTACCTACTCTTCTGTACTCTTCTGCTGAGAACTAATATTCGCAAAATTTAAATATTGGTGGCCTAAATATATGCATAGCTTAAACATAGGTTTCAATCTGTTGAGTATCGAAAGTTCATCGCCTCGTCTGTTCTTGTATCAACGTCTGTGCTATGTACAAATTGTTTTATATCCATGTAGGAATACTTCAGTAAATAGATGACGAATAGTACCTAATACCAAAGTTTGGGGCTACTATTAACGATGTAATCGAGATAATGGGTTGCCGAATGGTTGACACATACATATTATAGTTTTTACACAGGGTGTGGCCTGTAACAGGAGCAAAAAATCAAATGGAAGACTCCTCTGACTGCCTCTAGTTATTCGCAAAAGGTCCCAGTGTTTTAAAGTTATTCATTAAGGAGAAACAGTATGTTAAAGTTACGACCTATGAGTGATGTATCTAGGTACCAACATTGTACCTTATTAATGATTAAACATATTGGTAGTTCAGTGGACATAAAACTAAATGAGCTAAAAAGTTTTTTTGAACTCATGGTTTTTTAACTGGTATAGCAAAAAAAATTTTTTTTTGTGTTACACCGATTTAACTTTTTTGGTATAAGTCGACTGCAGTAAAAGTACATAAGAAACGGGGAAAAAATTGTTTTTTTTTTGAAAAAAAAAATTTTTTTTCAAGTTTTAACTATTAAATTATGACTATTTATTGGGTTATTAGTGTACCGTTTCATTTTTTGCTCCTATTACAGGCCACACCCTGTATACATAATATATTCTTGCTCTATATTCTATACTCGGTTTGGTTAGATATTTAAAAAAAGGTAAACAATCTTGCAGTATCTTTTTATTGAAAACTACAAGTAGAAAATAAGTTTTACCAAATATACGTAATATAACAAAGGAATACAGTGATTTACATTGTTTTGATTCATTAAGTACCTAGTTTGGATTTTTAAATACATTTTTCAATAAAAAGATAGTGCAAGATTTTTTACCTTTTTAAAATACCTAACCAAACAGAGTACAAGTGAGACAATTTTTACATTTTGTTTACAAGTGTGATGTTTGCGCCGGTAACCAATTACAATTATGGTCTCGTTTATACACTTTTCGACCCAGCGAATATTCGAGCCGGTAGCAGTCGAGCCAACGTATATTTGTGACCGAGATTATGGGATGACAATCTCGGTCACAAATATACGTCGATTGTCCAATCGAAACATTAATTTTGATTTTAGGATACATTATTTCTACGATTTTCGACACAGCGAATATTCGATCCATAATAGCCACTCAATAGCTTTTGGTAACTGTGGTTACCAGCTGCCACTCTTATTTTACATAGGAATAAAAGTAGCAGTTGAGCCAACGGACTTTAAGATACTCCTATAGTGCGTACGTATCTCAGTTCCGATTCAATAGTGACATACGAGGTTACTAAGAGTGGTGACAGTTTTCATAAGAACTCTACCTGAACTTCACTCCACAGAATGTGATATTTTTCTGCGCGAGTGCAAGACTGAATTTTCATAGTAGAGGAGAGTGGGGTACAGTGGATCCCTTTTTTTTTACAAATGTTGTAGTGGTGTTATTTTTATTTGTAATTTTCTAGATACCTTATTGTCCCACCTATTCCTTAGAGGACACATTTTCCAGCACAAGTATATAATTTACATATAGCTTTGAAATCATTTTCATTATAAAAAAGTGAACTAAAGTTACCTCTTCAATCAAAAATCACAGAACAGTTCCTAGTTTGAGGTAAAAAAACCAAGAACAAGACTTTTCAGGTATAATTGAAAGTATCTTCCGTTATTTAGTTACTCCAATATTAGTATCACACAGATGAGCAAATTCGTGAAAAAAGAATACCGGATTATTAAAGCGATAAATAAAGCTAATGCAAAATATTCACAGTGCACCTTTATTCACTGTACCCCACTCTCCCCTATTTTTCTGCACAGTCTGGTTGGTACTGTATGCAGATATTTTCTCGCATAATGCATTCGCATAACATAGTTTGATGTTGGTGTTGAAATGTAGACCTCTTTAACTCTTGTCGGTTTCGATCACCGACACTCATGTAGAAAATGCTCACTTTCATCACTTGTATTCAGTAACAATATTTATTCGGCAAAACACAGCTCATAATAATGTCGAAAATTAAATAGTATATAAACATTATACTTAATTACAAATATATGAATGTTTCTTGTCACCAAGTTCAATACCATTTTCTTGAAACGTGTTCCGTTACATTTTCATTAGGTTCTTTCCGCTGAAGTATCTTCCCAATCTTCAACTGTATTTCAATATTCAACTGAAAAAATATGATTGTGTAAATATAAGTATGGTTGTGAGATTAACAAGCCAAAGAAAAAGGCAAGTGTCATGATTTGGCAAGTAACGATTAAGTTAGCGTTTACTCGATACGTAAAGTAGGCGCTCGGCGCTTGATTCATGATGTACTGGAGCATCATGTGAGCGTGATAAAATGCTTTATGTATAGAGTAAACTCTAACGCTGAACAAAGTGTGCCCCGCCTGGAAAATGCCAGTGTTATAACCAGCCAGGTCAACAGATTTGACCCCGTGTGACTTTTTTTGTGGGGTGAGGTGAAACGGCGAGTATACGTTGAAGAGGCCCAAGTCCAATAATAAGAGCATTTTGATGAACTTAAAAGTGAAAACTTGTGATGGGAAATATCGAAGGAAACATTCATGTAAATTAATCAATAAGCATGAGAAATGGACTCCATTAATTAGGTATGTTTTTTTGATTCCAATCATTGTACATAATAGTAGTTTATGCAACTGTACGTAATGCCTGATTACGTATAGTTGCATACACTACTTTATCTACACACATATCATAAGTGCTCTAAGATGCGTTCAGAAACAGAGCCTTCTCATACTTGGCTCTCGACTTTTGCGGCAACAGGTTGTTAGTTGCTGTCATAGTTGCATTGAGTATGTCCAGCGGAGTGCTCATATCGTTATCCAAGTCACTGCCACTCATTATCAAATAATTATCAATATTATCACAAAGTATTTACAACTTTTCACAATTTTTCACTTGTAAGGCAATAAACAAAAGGCAGGAATGGCACCGATTTGAATTTCTGTATTTTTTTTAAATCATAGACTACCGAATGATGTCCCTATTCTTGTCACTCGATATGAAAATATCGTCCGATTGTTACTAAAAAATATACTGAATTAACTTATTGTGTTGATGACTGGCTGAATATTTATAGATACCAGAATAGGCACCCCACTTGAATCTGACAGCTGTTCCAAATTTAAAACTCATAACCTCCGG
Source organism: Thaumatotibia leucotreta (assembly GCA_025490895.1). Classification (NCBI taxonomy): domain Eukaryota; kingdom Metazoa; phylum Arthropoda; class Insecta; order Lepidoptera; family Tortricidae; genus Thaumatotibia; species Thaumatotibia leucotreta. Next base: position 12,285 of record JALPQI010012258.1, read on the forward strand.
AAAAATCGTATATAATGTTAACTTTATGTATGTGCCAAGTTCTGATGGTGGGTAATGCTGGTCATTGTCTATTGTTTCTGGACGCATTTTAGAGCACTTAACGATATTTGTGTAGATAAAGTTGATTTAAAATTTTGAAATACGCCTCAATAAAGAAAGTTTCTGTGCTACTTTGTAATTTTATCACGTTTCCCCGACATAATTTAAAACATTCGACAAATTTAACACACAGAAAAATTCTTTATTTTGACGGTCCTAAGCCCGTGCAAGTAAGACGGAGGATTTGGGATCTAGTAAGATATTTTTGCCAAGTCATAATGATAAGTTGATACCCGATGCACATTACCGCCGCCGCTTTTCCAACCCGCCATGCCGCGTGCGATGACGTTTTAAATAAATAGTTGCCAGTTCGTGTGTTTTGCTAGTTATGCACATTGATAATGCGCAATGCGTCCAAATTTCCTGTTAGGTTTGCGGATAAGTTAAAACATTGGTATTTCAGTTTTTTTGTACCTACTAACAAAAAATGCTAGTATTCTGTAACTTGGACTACTATTACGTATGTTGATTTTTTGTACTGGTGAAAAAGTAACCCATGTATATATACATATATATACACATATATATATGTGGTCATATGTATAATATATGTGGTCTGTCAAAAAAGTACCTATTACTGGAAAATAAACCTTGAAAATAAAATTCAAATTTCAATTACATTGGTGACAGACGTCCTTTCAGGACGCCTACACAGATCAGGGGATAAGGTTTAAATTTATCAACATTATTTATTTCTCATTTCTAATACCTACCCTCCATACTTAACTTTAGTGGGTATACTTGCTTAGCCAATTTTGCTATTTGGTATTGTCGCTTATTGGAAAGGATGTCGATTAATTTAACCATACCGATAACTCTTTTCACAAAATAATTATTGCCGAGTGATTTAAAAATGCCACGAAGAAAAAAAACCTGTGACGAAATGGAGCTGTGGAAAAATATTATCCTGAATTACATGCCAAATTATACAATTATGTCACAGGGTGGATACGGCATACAAAAACTAAATCTGACATTTGTCTGTGCCTATGTGTGCGTACGGGTATGTTTGTATACGCGCAACTCGCACAATCACGCAACAGGGCTGCCTCAGATATGGCAGATTAACTAGTTGGTACTTAAGTAACAAATTAATATATACTTTAACCTGTACAATACACATTTACTAATTTCTAAGTTAGTATATAAATAACAGACTCACTTTCACCACAGAATAAGTAATTATAGCACATCTCCAACTCTAACGGAACAGAACAACGCAACCCAAGGAAACTATTGTTTTTCTCACGTCCAAGAAATATCACTTTTTTAACACCATTTTATCATTGTTACACGTGTCATCTACATAATAGTTACATATTGTGATAAACATTTTCATGTTAGTTTTAACATCTGCTTCGATAATATTGATGATGATTTTAACCAGCTTCGAGTTCCCTCGCACTTCCTCCAACTTCATCATCAGGCCTATCTTGTGGTATTTGACCCAACTGCTAATCCTAAAAAGCCAACATAGCATATCATTATCTGAAACCAACTCCGAGTTCCCTCGAACTTCCTTCAAGTTCATCACCAGACCCATCTTGTGGTATTTGACCCAAATGCTAATCCTCAAAAGCCAACACAACATATCATTATCCTTAACCAACTCCAAGTTCCCTCGCACTTACTCCAAATTCATCATCAGGCCTATTTTGTGATATTTGACACATGCTCACCAAGAGGATCCTAAACAGCCAACAGAACATATCATTATCTCAAACCAACTCCGAGTTCCCTCGCACTTACTCGAAGTTCATCATCAGGCCTATCTTGTGGTATTTGACCTAACTGCTAATCCTAAAAAGCCAACATAGCATATTATTATCTGAAGCCAAGCCAAGCTCAAGCCAATTCATCATCAAGTCCATCTTGTGGTACTGGACCTAACTGCTCACCAAGAGGATACTAAAAAGACAATACAACGTACAACTATCTCAAGACCTCTCCGAGTTCCCTCGCATTTCCTCCAAGTTCATCATCAGGCCTATCTTGTGGTATTTGACCTAACTGCTCATCCTATAAAGTCATCGTAGGATATCATTGTCTCAAACCTACTCCGAGTTCCCTCGAACTTCGTCCAATTTCATCATCAGGCCTATCTTATGACACGGAACCCAACTGCATACCAAGATAATACTAAAAAGCCAACATAACATTTATCGATGTCAAATCAACTCCGAGTGCCCTCTTTGGTATATGACATTTAATATTTATAATTTATATAGTATTAAGTAGTGTGACTACTGGAGAAAAATAAAAAGTACAAATCAAAATATTTAGTTAATAAATAATTTGATTTGTGTTTTCACAATAATATATGTTAAATATTATTCTAACAATAAGTTTAGTGTCTCCCTGGCACAATTATTTGGAGTTTTCAAGAGATTTTTATCTATTTCTATATTGCATAAACAACCGCTTTTGATGACAAGGTCACATACCTAAAGACACCACATACCATAAGGTGAAAGTGCAAATAAAACATCATCATTTTACGTGTCCTCTATAGATACTTACCGTAAAATTAAATTTTTTTCATCGTTCTGTCGGTGGTATAAAAATATACATGTACATGCCACATTTAAGCTTTCTAGTTGATACTAAAGGTGCATGCAGACCAAAAGAGCATTCGCTGTTCTATCCCCCACTCTACGAAATCAACGAATCTCGTTTCGTGTAACGATCGAATTTCGTAGAGTTGGGGGTTAGAACAGCGAATGCTCTTTTGGCCTGCATGCACCTTAACGATCGCCGAGCTTAGCCACGGACGGACAAATAGACACACATACTGGAATATAAGGGACTGTGGGTTGAACTCCCAAATCTTTTTCTTATAATGAACAGACGGTCACCTTCATCATCATCATCACAGGGTTATTCACTTGTCGTTGGAGTATCTTCCAGCCCTCTCTTTCCCGTGCAAGATATGCATAACGTTTTCTTGTCGAGTTTTTTTTGCCATGACAGTAAAGGAAAATACATTTCTTTTTCTTTATAATTGTTGAAATGGAAATACAATTTACTCTACTGTAGACTTACTAATTGAGCATAATTTAATCTAACAAGGTCGCAATTCTAACCTAACCTAACCGAAGCCACTTTGCCATAGCAGTGAATTACTGCTGACTTGCTGAGGTCGCAGTTGTATCCTAACCTAAACCACTTTGTCATAACAGTCAATTGCTGATAAGGTCGCAATTGTAACCTAACCTAACGTACTTACATTGATATAGTAGTGACTTACTAATAAGGTGGCAGTTCTAATCTAAGGCACTGGTCTCACCGTGAGCTATCGGTTAAAAAACACGAACAAAAGATACGCACTCCCGTGTAAATAAAAGATACACTCTCTTTTTAACCGACTTCAAAAAGGAGGAGGTTTACAATTCGTCGAATATTTTTTTTTTTAATGTATGTTCCCCGATTACTCAAAGACGCGTGGACCGATTTGAAAAATTCTTTTTTCGTTTGAATAGGTATACCTTCTAGTTGGTCGCATTGTCACCGAATCCAGATCTGATGATGGGATCCTGGAGAAATCGAGGGAACTCTTCAAATGTTGTAGGCACACATGACATTTTTCATTTATTTTCGAAGACTAATCAAATATTTGCGTCTAGTCATGAACGTTTTACGTTGGTGATCTGATGATGGAAGGTACAACTCCTTAGCAATTAGGAGTTGGGGGATAATTCTTTAAGTATAACATATTTCGTGTATTTTGGAAGCTATTTGAGTATTTGCCTTTAGGTGGTCATCCTTTCATGTTGGTGAGCTGATGATGAAAGGTACAACTCCTTAGAGATTAGGAGTTGGGAGACAATTCCTTAAATATAACATATTTCATGTATTTTGGAAGCTATTCGAGTATTTGCGTTTAGGTGGTCATCCTTTCATGTCGGTGAGCTGATGATGAAAGGTACAACTCCTTAGAAATTAGGAGTTGGGGGATAATTCTTTAAATATAACACAGTTCATGTATTTTGGAAGCTATTTGAGTATTTGCATTTAGGTGGTCATAGTCTCATGTTGGTGAGCTGATGACGAAAGGTATAACTCCTTAACTATTAGGAGTTGGAGGATAATTCTTTGAATATATCTATTTAAGTGTTTGCTTAGTAGTTATGACATGTTGGTTAGCGGTAAGTGATTCTTTAAATAATATAGGCATGCTAAGGCTGTTACCTATAATCTTTGAAATTATTCATACTTGCTGATGATACAATGTATATCTCCTTGATAATGGGATAATTCTTTGAATATAACAACTGTCATACATTTTCGAGATCTATTTAAGTGTTTGCTTAGTAGTTATGACATGTTGGTTAGCGGTAAGTGATTCTTTAAATAATATAGGCATGCTAAGGCTGTTACCTATAATCTTTGAAATTATTCATACTTGCTGATGATACAATGTATATCTCCTTCATAATGGGATAATTCTTTGAATATTTAAGGTATCCAGTTCAGGTTTTCTGGCCTATTACAGTGCAGTACATTCTAATTATAAGTATTTAGAGCATACTAAATAACGATTTTACACTACTAAAAAGCAAAAAATTGGCTTGGCACCGACTTCTAAGAAATCTGTAGGGTACCTAGCCATAATATTTTATTTCAATGAATAAGGTAAAAGGTTTAAAGGTTTGTGTAGGAAATCCTAAGAAGTAGGAACTAAAATTATTTTTGACTTTTTAGTTTGGGCGAATTTTTGAAGGCGGTTTTATTTTTATTTTAAAATATTTTATATTTACACGGGAGTGCGTATCTTTTGTTCGTGTTTGTAGCCGATAGTTCATAGCTTAGTAGCTCGCGGTGAGACCGATGCCTTACCTAACCCACTTTGTCCTACCCAGTTCTAACCTAACCTAACGTACTTTGATATAGTAGTGACTTACTAATGAGATGGCAGTTCTAACCTAACCTAACCCACTTTGTCCTACCCAGTTCTAACGTAACCTAACGTACTTTGATATAGCAGTGACTTAATAATGAGATGGCAGTTCTAACCTAACCCACTTTGTCGTAGCAGTGAGTTCCTAATAAGATCGCAATTGTTCTAGTCTAACCTTACCCAGTTTGCCACAGCAATAATGAACGGTAGTCAAGATCGTTGTTCTAACCTAACCAACCAATCACCTCATCTTTTTCTTAACATTGTCTTATTACATATCGTTATAATAAGTATATGTACCAAACCCAATCTACCATAATAGATAATGCATTTCTGCCTAACGTAAAATATATGTATGTGAAGTACGTTTCGGAGAGTTGTATACACGGTGTTACGTCAGCATTCCGAAAGATTTTAATGCTGGATTCCTGACCATATTTAGAGTCTTTAATGTTATATAAAATTTCCTGGATTCGGCTTGGTTTCAGAGATAATCAACCTTTTTTCGAAATAAGTTTTTCGACGTAACTCGTCATTTAACTTCTTTTGAATTACAATGCTACCACAATGTGTTCTAATATTACCACACCTTTTGCCTGACAATCAAAAAATACGAATAGACTTGACGAAATAACCTGTACCTAAAAAAACAATTGAAATAAATAATTTAAACAAATTGTTGTTATGATAAAAAGTACTGGAAATGTTAAAAAGTATTCAAATCGGCCTAAAAAAAAGAAAAAAAAATTTTTTTGGTGGAATTGACATAAGGTCTCATAATATTTTGTGTTTATTTTGATGTCTAGAATGCATAGTTAAAACCTTTGGCAGTGCTCGCGTAACACCGTGTATAATTATGTACCTATGCCAAAAATATGGACATCCAATTTCTGCGAAATAACACATGACCTAAATAATAATATGCCAAAATAGTTTCTGGCAAAGTAATATTCTAAATATTGTTTACAAAAATTGATTATGCCAAGTCTCTTATAACATAAGCGTTTCGAAAAAAAAATGCCATATAGAGGGAGCCCTAAACAGACAGAGAGACAGACAGACATACAAACAATGATTTTGAAACTACAAAATAAACACACCGTCAGGTGGGCATCAAGTCATGTGGTAATTCTTTATGTATGTCATAAGAAAAGTTATAGTAACTGTACATTGCAAGCACTGCACATCCCCCCGACAGCATTAAATATAATTGCTGTACCCACGATCACGCTGACTTAATACACTTATTTTAATTACTTTATTCGTTAACGTTTATACGTCCGTAGCTGATACTCTTCATGCGTTAGTTTACAGTAAATTATATCATAACCATAGATCAGTGATTTTATTTATCACATCCACCATCAAGAATGGGGCAAGTGTTGGGCTCGTACGGTAACTTAAACTCAGATCACATCATCAGTCTATAATTAGTCCACTGCTGGACAAAGGCCTCTCGTATTAGGTACCTAAGCATACGGACGCATTAGGAAGTAAATACCCATAATCGCTACGCAGGGCAAGCTGTTGCCCATCATCCAATATTCAATAAATAATGGTCAGTGACACTTCGAATCCCTTATTTGACTATTAGGGCACCCAAGGGAAGAGTTGGGGTGGTAACAAATGTATTTCTATTGCCGTCACCACACGGCCACTCAACTTATACTCATTACATACCATTTTACAAGAATCAGTTGTGAAATTCAGACGGATGCAAAATAATATTTTCTGAATCAGAGTTCGCTTATTATAATAAGAATTGTTTCCCAGCGGAAATACTCTAGATCTTTAAGTTCAATGGGTTCAAACAAGTTTTAATTTCTTAACACGCCATGTGGACAGCACAAAAAATATTTTAACTACCTACCTATTTGCAGAAAGTACATTTTAAAATAAATATACAGAACCTTGCCTATCAATAATTATGTTTACACATAGGTAAGTAGGTGACTATCAAATTTGCTCAGTGTATTTTACAGGGATCTGTTACGAATTGAAACGGTCACATGTACAAAAATCATGCATTCAAACAAAGAAAAACAGGTGGGCAGGCAAATCGACAGGCAAACTATAACTTTCAGCCAGGCTATGAACAGGCACAGAGACGAACAGACAAACAGATCTTCTGATTTCATTAACGTGGAGGTTTATTTAGTTTTTAGGTCATGAAGACTTCAAATTTGAGAATTTAGGTATTCAGTTTAAATCAACGTTTTCTTCCGTATGGACCAACAGACACACAAACTTACTAGGAAGTGATACGTTGTTTCCTGTAGTTGATTTTTATACGTATATAATAATTATGTATGTATTATGAATTAAAAAACGCACCAAGTGCGAGTCGGACTCCGTACCACTATCAATTTATCATAAAAAATACAGTTAAAACAACCTATCTCAAAAACTATAAGAGATACATCTTGTCTCTTTTTCGTTTATTAAATACGAGTATATGTATTTTACCATCTCTTTTACGCATTATGAATTATGAAGATAAGTGTTTGTCAACTATCAATAAATTGTAGGAAGAAAAGTGTCAACTATCAATAAATTGTAGAAGTATGGTGTGAAGTATTTATTTCGCTCATTTTGTTAGAGTATAACGTATCTTTACTTATATATCATTGGCGGTTCATACAACACAATCCTCACCAAATATCATTACTTCCGAGTATTCCATTTATTGTTTCCGAGTAAATTGGATGTGACAGACAGACACGGACAGAGACGGACATGACTTGACGAATATAAGGTTTTCGTTTTTTGCAATTTTGGCAACGGAACCCCAAAAACAGTTTGCTAAATTAGGAGACGGTTATGAATAAAGGGGTTATAATCTTCCAAATCACTACATAATATAAAACAAAGTCGCATTCTCTTGTCCCTATATCCCTATTGTATGCTTCAATCTTTACACCTACGCAACGGATTTCTATAGATATAGATAGAGTGATTTAAGAAGAGAAGGTTTTAGGTAGACTATAAAACTTAAAATTATTTGAATAAAATAGTCTGCAAGTATAAAACCTGATAGGTTATCATTATAGGTCCATAAGAGATTGCCTAATCTAAAATCAAAATGCCATGTTCATACCTACGTAACGTACAGATTAATAAAATTAGGACTCCAACTATTCAATATGTATTTAAGTATTTGTATGTATCTATTCTATATATTACATATTTTGTAGTTTAGTTCTCACACAAGCCTTGATTGAGTTTATTGTGGGACTAGGTTGATATGTGTAAGATGGTCACATGCTAAATATATTTATTTGTTCATATACTAATCGTCCAATAATAAAGAAATATATTTTTTTTAATTATGTTGTTATTATTCGAAACACGACAAAACATAGCTATATAAATATTTAATTATTTTTAGTGTTTCTTGTTATATCGGCAATATTTTAGGTAGGTACAATCAGCAGCAGATATTGCTTAACGAGTAGGGTGTTCACAATGATCTTAACACACTCTAATAGTCGTGCATAGTTTATTTTGAAAACTCTGCCCGCTTAGCAATATCTGCTGCTGATTGTACATCATCTGAGAAAATTTCAACTAATTATCCATTAGATACATATTGGTGATAGACAGACAGATGGACAGACAGTGAAGTATGAAGATGCCCAGGATCGCGCAAAGAGGAGGAAAGGTAGGTACGGACCCTGGCAAAAGCCGGGATAACGATAGGTAGAAACAGAAGAATAGCCTTCATAATAATATTACAGAAACGTGATTAAACTTAATGTTTGTACAAGTTATTTTCCAGTCATCCTTGTCGCACACGCATATTGGCGCGACTGGTGCGAGCAAGAGGGAAAGAATAGTAGTAGTAGTAGTTGCATTTCTATGCAAGTGCAAAAAAAAATTTTTTTTCCACGAGGATGAAAGTCAATCACCCGAGTTAAAAAGAAGTTTTTACACGTGTATCGAACGACTTTTCTCATAACAAGTGCCTTAAAAAGAGAAATTAACGTACGAGAAGCGTGCGCAAAGTTTACTTCTCCGCACTAGTTAGGAAAAGTAAGTTACGCAGTCAATAAAGCTAGCTCATATCACAATAATATAGGAGGCGGGGACTTGACGCTAGGTAGGTCGACTTGTGGAGGAATGCCCCATGATATTAGTATAATAAATATATTGTTTGATAACAGCCTAAAACAAGCCATAATATTACCGCGAGTTTTTTTTTCATCGTTTGTTTTCAAATTGTTCCAGTAATATGGTTTCTAAACCAGAGCTACTTTACTTTTTATTTTAATTGCGAGAAATTAAAATATACTAATTATTCATAGGTACACAATAACACGATAATTTTAACTGTGACTCTGCTCGGTCTGAGACGCTCATTTTGAGAGGTTGCAGTATGCAGCGCGCAGCGCCGTCTCACATGGTGATTGGTTGATTTGAAAAGGTAATGTCTTTGAGTGGACAGTTTGAATGAAGTTATTTGAAAATATTACATACGTATACCAGTAATTGGAGTTCGAGGCCAACGAAACTACGACAGATGCGTGATTGTCAAATCTGTCAAAGTCTCTTATGTCATTGTCAAGTAAAGTTTTCAGGTTTCCTCAACCTTTTTGTTATTTAATTAATTTATTTAAAATAATTCCTAATAAAAACATTATATACCACTGTAGTGTTTTTACGCGTTTCTGTTTAATGTGGCTGTCACAACTAGGATTTTCTTAAAAACACGTAAATACCTAAAAACTTTTCTTTTCTCTTAACTAACATTGATATGACAACATTTTCTTGTAAAGAACTTAAAATTACCAGTGAACACAAACGACAGCGTGCCATATTGATTAAGACAGTACATACTCGTATAACATTTCACCCAGTATATTTCATTTGAAATTTAATTTTTTGATGATGGGGTGTATAGCGAAGCTAAACATGGCTGAACCAAGTTATTATTTACCTCTGTAATGTTTTTACGCGTTTCTGTTTAATATGGTAGTCCCAACTAGGATTTTCTTAAAAACACGTAAATACCTAAAAACTTTTCTTTTCTCTTAACTAACATTGATATGACAACATTTTCTTGTAAATAATTTAAAATTACCAGTGAACACACACGACAGCGTGTCATATTTATTAAGACAGTATTTATAAGATTTCACCCAGTATATTTCATTTGGAATTTAATTTTTTGATGATGGGGTGTATAGCGAAGCTAAACATGGCTGAACCAAGTGGGTCACCTTGTTAACAACCTACAGAAGAAAACAAAACGTTAGATCTCTATGATAATTTAAATGGAGAACTATAGCACTGCCAAAGAAATTTGTAGGTCAAAGGAATTTTACGAATACGAAATGTGAACATAAAGCACGCTACAATGTATTATTCTGCAATTTTCTAAACGTATGCAGAAATAGGGTTTTAATTTATGTGTAGTTAAATTGCTGTACCAAATGTTATTAACACATGAGGTGATACCAGCGCAATACCAACTTTGTTACTAATAATTGCGGATAATTCCGTTTTTATTAAAATATCTTATATTTACGTGAAAATAAGTAAATAATATTGTTTCTATAAATTAAAGAATTAAAATTACCAATAAATAAGATATCTCAACGTCTGTTTTTAGAAAATAAGGATTTACTATTGTATGAACATTTCATTGTTGTGGCAATATTTTCGTAGATTCTTTGGCCTCGAACTCCAATTAGTGGTTTAGCTAAAACTTTAGTATTGCTTTGTAAGTCTAATGACAGTAAAGACTGTTGGAATATGTCAAGTGAAAAGTATATGGGTATTGTTATCTATTACATATTATAGATTGACAAGTTACACACCTATAACATACTGAATACTTTCGCTGTCCTGCAATATATGTGTACCTTTGAGGATTTAGTATGGGGAGACGGTATCGCTATAACTTTCCTAACAAAACATTCTGCCAATTTCCGAGGGGGACGAGGTAGCACACATGTAAACGATCTAACTACAAATGCATTTTTTCTTCTCGTTACTACTCACGCACACTTAAACAATACCACAACACTAAGTTAAATTATCACACTAATACAGTAACATTTCTATGCGGACACAATTTCAAACTATCGACGTAGGTGTAATCGAACCGATTAATATGGCTTTCAAGTGTCTGAAGATTATCGTATCGATATATTTTTCTAAACGTCATAGATTGACGTGCACCTTGGTACTATATATTGTTGTTTTGAGTATTTAAATAAAAGTAAACAAACAATTAGTAACAGTTATTAATTAATCAACCAATTTTAATACAAAACCGCCTGAATGTCTTGCCATTAACCTACTTCAATTGATTATGTTTTCGTTTAACGCGATCTTTGACTACGAAGGCTGTAACTGTAAGGAAAGTCTCGGTCTGTCACGTGCATTTCGAAATCCGTAAATCAATTATAATATTTAATAAATAATATTAATTAGCGGTTGTGAAAGAAAACAATGTATGTACATACGAGTGTACATACCTACGAGTATTATTTATTTTGTTGTAGTAAGAAAGTTTTAGTTAGCTGGGGTAAAACTCACTGAGGCTTAATTGTGAATACTCGTAAGGATACAATTTGAATACAAGTGCGTAGGTACAAGGTGCGTAGGTGCGTATACATACAAGTTTTTGCAATAAGGCCGGTGATATTGATATTCCTTAGTGATATTTTAGTAAGTACCTAAATACAATTTATAATATAGGTCCAACTAGCGTTAAGTAGCACTCGTAAAAATGAAGTTATTGAATTCGATAAGACTGTATTTTTATTTACTTACTGTGAGAACACTAATATACGTAAACACAAGTGTCCGTACAGTCAAGGGCATTAATATATATACACTTCTCCATACTGATCCCTTACAAATGTGTCTATACAGGGTGTTTGGTTAGCGGTGTCGGAGCTTTTAAGGGCTTAAACTACAATCAATTTTATCGATAAATTACCATACAATTTTTTTTTTGTGCCAACGATAATTAAATGGCGGCCATTTTAAAATTTCAAACAGACGAATACGGGCGCACGTGATATTTCTGGAATTATACGTTTGTTATCAGTCCTATCCCTGCAAAAAAAATCTCGTTAGAGAGCTCATTAGATAAGCAAACTAATTAAGCTAATCATTTGACTCAACTATTTGAACAACAAGGCTAAAAAATTTTTTTAAAATTAAAATTAGTAAAAAATTCACCTTAATTTTTCAATTAATTTAATTTTGCATGAAAACTAGGTCGTTAAGATAGGTTTTTGGTGTTGTTATTTGTTAGTACAGGATGTTAGCTAAAACACAACACCATAATTACAGTTATACCTTAAGTACTTTAGGAATTAGAAGTGCTCAAACATGCACTGGATGGATCGAAGGCGGCCACTTCACTAGTCAGTACACTGCTGACATTCATTTGTTTATGGATTTTGCATTGGGAACGCTAAATGCAGCTATTTTGGTGCATGTTTGAGCACTTGTAATTCCTAAAGTACTTAAGGTGTAACTGCAATTATGGTATTATTTTTTAGCTAACATACTGTACTAATAAATAATAACACCAAAAACCTATCTTAACGACCTATTTTTCATGCAAAATTAAATTAATTGAAAAATTAATGTGAAATTATTACTATTTTTAATTAAAAAAAATTTTTTTAGCCGTGTTGTTCAAATAGTTGAGTCAAATGATTAGCTTAATTAGTTTGCTTATCTAATGAGCTCTCTAACGAGATTTTTTTTTGCAGGGATAGGACTGATAACAAACGGGTAATTCCAGAAATATCATGTGCGCCCCTATTCGTCTGTTTGAAATTTTAAATTGGCCGCCATTTAATTATCGTTGGCACAAAAAAAAAATTGTATGATAATTTATCGATAAAATTGATTGTAGTTTAAGCCCTTAAAAGCTCCGACATCGCTAACCAAACACCCTGTATATTAATGCACTCGACTGTACCTCGACTATACCTACTCTCGACATTGTGTCATAAAGAGTAACGTTCACATCACTATGTATTTTCGCGCGTAATACGTATTCCAAATAAGCGCAATAAATATTCAACCTTATTGGCTTACATATAAGCTTAACATTAGACCAAGGCAGAGTCTTCTGTCTTACTTGATTCACTAAGTCTGATATTTCCTACAAAATTTAAAGTTGGGTAGACCTTATTAACCTTAAATACGAGAATACAATAAATGTCAAACTTTCTCCATCAGTCAAAAATGAAAATACGAATTATGTGCGATATTTTTGGAACCGATTATGCTATCGATTCGCTAGTACTTGATTTTCTTGAACAATTTTATGTAATAAAATGTTGTAATACAAACAAATAAAGGCAAAATATGAAATGGTATCGCATATTTTGTATACATGATGTATTTGAACGAGTTTTGAAGCCATACATAGCACATACAGGCATTTTGACGGAGCTTGTTACAGGTACATAACGATTACAAGACTGCGAAGAATCGATTAATGAAATAGTTTTTATAAACAGGTTTGGTCAATGTACAAATTCTTGGCCAAAGTCTTTGGCAGAGGGGAAACGATATGAAGCCGACTCCATTACTAAATCCTCAAAGATGTGTACCTAGACATAGTTATTTAAGCTACAGTTAGTCTCTAATACGACGACATTAGGTTCATATGATATGAATTCCATAATGAATTATACAACTCTAAAAGTAGTAAACACTCACTGAGCATTAGTTGCACAAATAATTGGGGTTTGATTGGTGGAATCTGATGTTTCAGGCTCGTGAGTTTGGTCGGTCTTAATATCCCGCCAAGCTGCTATCCTCCTGAAATAGTCACATTGGTGAATTTAATTTATTATACCTCCCTATCTGTTTCTTTTTATTGAAATTAATAATAACTGACAAAGTTCGTGTCGCAATTGGCAATAGAATAAAGGTAATAATATGTATATCTACTACAGAATCATTTGAATTCGACAAAGATTAGCTGGCAAATGTAAAATGTGAGAGTGTCATAAATATAGAAGAAAAAATGTTCTAACTACTTTAAAAGCGGCTCGGGTATTCCGTTAGGTTAGTTGTACTTATTAAATAGGTGTTTTAACTATTACGCTTCAAATTTTAAATTTTCGCTACGGCGAGATACTTACTATGTGGTGCCATGGTGAAGGAGTAACCCCGCTTCTACTCGACGCTTTTTCTTTTCCCCCCAGAACAACGGTGTTTTCGGTACTCATTTTTATTCGTTCTGCCCATCGTTGTGGGCATGTTTATGATATCGATTTTATCGAAACAAACACTTTTGCCTTGACTTGTGGAACAAAATTGCAAAATGTTGACTCATAGATGACATTGACTTTGCTGTGACAAATGAACAAAATATTTTATGACCACTTACCAAAAAGTATTTTACGCGTCCATTTAAATTAAAGTCGTCAGCCTCGGTAGCCGAGTTAGTTGTGACCCTATCTATGAAGCTGGAGGTTCCGGGTTCGAATCCCAGTGAAAGCATTATTTTGTGTATTTTTTTATCACAAATATTTGTTCCTTGATCGTGGCTATCTATGTGTTTAAGTATCTGTATGTAGTTACATGATATGTATCATCGCTTATTTCTTATTACCCACAACACAAGCCTTAATTTAAGCTTAAGATGTCCCGATATATTTATTTGTTTATTATTATTATTAATTTATAGCCACTTATTTATTACCTCTCAGATATTAATTAGTACCTATCATATTAATGTGCTCCTTTCTTCCAAACTGTTGTACAAGTTACGCTAAATGAGAATTAAAGTGAGCATCATAGTTAGATACAAAAGTAGCTACCTAACTACCTACTGGCTGTAATTCATAAAAAATACTGACCGATATATTGTATTTTGAGATCCGACCTGGCGAATCGAGGGATAAAATTTTACCGGATATTTTATTTGATAAAATAAAAACAATAACAACATACCTATTTTATGAATTACGCTTACTTTTAATAATCCATCTATTGACCGAATATATTACTAATTAGTGAGGTCATTTAACTAGCAGTTTTAAAGTGACATCTGTGATGGATATGGTTAAGCTTACCTTGTCATCTGCCTCCATGTCAGTTTTCATGGATAGTATTATTCACGCACATATACAAAGGCAAAGAGCGAAATTGTATCAATTTTCAAATTGATAATTCAGAAATATTATACCACTTTTTGGACTTTTTTTTACATACGCGCCATCTACGGGATACGTACAACTTACTATCAAGGTTCAAAATTACAAAAAGTCTACTAATTAACAGAGTTAATGTCGACAAATTTGTATGAAAATCTCACAGGGACATCCACCTTAAACTAATGTAAAACGAGTGGTCTACGCGTCGTAAGCTAAAGGTCAACACCGACACGTTCGTCACACATTGACCACACGTTGTCCACGCGGCGATTATACCTACGTTTGCTTTGCCCACTCGTTCACGCCGCGTTGTCCATTAGTGACCATTGGGTGGATCAACCAGTTGACTCATCGAAAGTGTCAGTTGAGTTGCTGCCGCGTTGGCGTAGAGTTGTTATAATGTGCGAAGATCTTTTGAATTTTGTAATTGGGTCTCGACTAAGGGATTGAAGTGTCACTAAACATACATTGTTGGTTTGAAGATTGATGACAGCAGCGTTATCATATTCATCATAGTGGACACAATCCTACTATCGCCAACCCGCTTGCCCAGCGTGGCGATTATGGGCATTTACCTCGACACACATAAGTAATAGGAGAGGATAAACTGAACTGTAATAGGCTATATTGAAGAATAGAATTCCATTCCACAGAGAGCCTACTTCGCATTGAAAATTGGAAGAAACCATCTCTTTTACTCCAATTACGGCTCAATTGGAGTAGCAGAGACAGTTGATTTGAATTCATGATTTCGGGGTATGACCAGAATACAATCAGTGGCCTCAATCTATTACAGACTAGACTAACGTTTACTGTAAGAGATCCTTCATAAGGATAAGTTCGCCTTTGTACCTGTTCAAATTGTTATGTGTATTTTTTTACCTTTATTTTGTGTACAATAAAATAGTACATCTCATTCGACATGATGACTTTTTGAAGAACATTATAGAAGGAAAAGTGGATGGAAAGAGAGGAAGGGGAAGACCAAGAATAAGATACACTGACCAAATAAAGGAGAAGGCGGGCGTCATGTCGTATGAGGAGGTGAAGAGGACTGCTGAGGACAGAGGAGCGTGGAGACAGCTGCATATGGCTACACCGACAAGAGCTCAGAGCTCTTAAATTGAAAGAAGAAAATAGTACATTACAACACAAGTGTGAAAAACAGGAAATCCGAAGCGAGTGGCGATGTTTTAAAACACGACCGAAGGAAGTGTTTTAAATCGACACGAGGTACGAATTTCCTTTTTGCACGTGTGTCTCGTACGACGTTTTTTAGTACAGATGGCCCTCCGAAGTTTTGGACCTGACGTAAAATGAGCCACTTCTCGCACTAGAGCCTAAAAAAGACACCATCTGTACTAAAAAATACATTTACTTGTACCCTTTTTCATGAACGTCTCCTAACTTATCAAGCCCCTAAGTATCGTTTGTCCCTTTCGGTTTTATCGATATGCCTATAAAACGGAAAGGAAGAAACAATAATTACCAGCTTTTTGCGGCCTAGTTTACTACAGAACCCGAAACGTGCGGTAAAGCAGGCGTAATCGTATTTCTAAGTAAAAAAGGAATAATTGCCACAAGTATCGCCAGTCGGAAATAAAGCCGTGAACGTATGCCCTCATATACCTGTAGCTTGGGGCACTAATGCCCCATAAGTCGTGGGGCACGTTTTTACAGGGCCCTGACACGGCATCCTTTAGGTTCTAGGTACAAACACAGCTTATTACAAACGGTTGAAGACTTTTAAAAATAGTACATTATTATAGGGGACGGGAAACGAAGGGTTGCAGGCCAAGTAGATATAATTAGCCGAAGGAACTGAGGCCAGATACGGATACGCGGCCTGGAACCTTGCCTACTACAGCGAAAATCGAAATTCGTAAATTACGAGGATTTTTCTCTGTCACTCAAACGAAGGCGTCATTAGAGTGAGAGAGACAAATCCTCGAAATTTACGAATATCGTTTTTCGCGGTAGGGCCGCTTGTTTCTCGCCGAGATTTGTATACTGCTTTTCTCAAACTTGCAATGAAGTAAAACGAACTGATTTCGCCGAACCCTGCTATTCATTTTGTAAATATTACCAATAGTGCAGTATCGTTTAACATAAAACATAATTTTCGAGCCTATTTTCTTATCTGTTTGAGGTAACCTTTTCCTTCCTTCTAAGATTTTTTTTCTATGGTTGAATGTAGAGACCTAGGGCCCGTTTCTCGAAAGCTTGTAACTTGTAATACAAGTGGAAGTCTTTTTTTGACACTATTTATTAGATAAGGACTTCCGCTTGTATTACAAGTTACAAGCTTTCGAGAAATAGGCCCCTGGGTCGCGTTTTATAAAGTTACAATTTACAATTTCGCTGTTTGCCTCTCTAACGCACGCACATATTGGCTAGAAAGAGAGGCAAACAGCGAAATTGTAAATTGTAACTTTATAAAACGCGACCCAGGTGTCACAAATTTGACGTTTCGAAACAAAAGAGATGAAAAGGTGTGAAATAAATATTATGAAATCTCTTTAGATATTACCTTAGCACATGACACCGGATATGTAGTATTTCCTGGTTTAATTTTAAGTAAGTAACATCAACATTTCGCAGCAAGTTTGAGAAACAGATGTTCCTGAAGATTTATTGTTAACAGATAATATCAGTTTTTTCCTTTTGTGAGGAAACCTGCACACATCCTCGAAGAAATTCAAAGGTGTATGTGAAGTTCCCAACCCGCTTAGGGCTAGCGTGGGTACTATAGCCCAATCCCTCTCATATGTGAGAGGAGGTCTGTGCCCAACAGTGGGACGTTATGTAGGCTAAAAAAATATTTATATACTATACAATGTGCCCATGAGGAAAGGGAAAAAATTCAACAGCGGTTTTCTGACCAAATATGAAGTTAAAAGTGTCATATGAAGTTTTCTGGATTCAGTCTATTTTCAGAGAAAATAAGATTTTTTTCTTAAAGTCATTTTAGACCGTTACGCTATGATAAATGCATTTTAAGAAACGATTTTGTCACCATGTTGTCTTAATCTTGTCACACTTAATTGAGAGACATCAAATGAATAAAAGGCATTCAAAACATAAAAAAAAAAACATTTTTTTTGCAGATTTGGCCAAAATTTATTTAACACTTTTTGCTTCTTTTAGTCTCAGGAATATGCTGTTAGAATTTTTCCCTTTCCTCATGGGCACCTTGTATTATACAGGGTGTCGTCCGAGACTTGATCAGTTTTACATTTTTTTGACTCTACTAACAACTAGCAACAGAGCTGCATTTTTGGTAGAGATGCCTATATCCAACAGAGGATACTGAAGAGAATTTACTTCATAATAGCCGAGTCCTCTTATCGGTGACTATTTTAAAATCATAACCCATTTCTTCGCCGCAGTCAGCTAAAATGAAAAGCCACGCCGTAAAAACAACATATTCGTCAAACACATGTTTTCTTAAGCACTGGGGCTTGCTATACTGCACACTTGGGGATTAAGTGTGCAGTATACCGCAAACATGTATTATACATACCCTACCTGGCAAAATTGCTTCAACTTAGCGACTTATCACCTACCTTACAACCAACGTTATATGTTACTGTGGATGACATGAGAGACTTGAAATAAAATTAGAACAAATATTTTTACATTATAGTATAATACGGAATGATTTTTTATTCACTAGTCAAACTTTAGGGGTTAGTTATGAGGTCCAGAAAAAAAATGTGTTCCATAAAAACCCTGGGATATGAATAGGAGAAAATGTAATCTGCCCACATTTTTGTAGGAAGCAGCTGGATAGTTTGGCATATTGTTTAGCTGTTGTGGTTTGTGGTAGAGATACAACAACAACCTTTTAGAATAGCACTAAAATAATCTTCCACTTCTACAAACGCTCCAAGAAATACCTAGGTTACACTAAATTCGTACGTGTGCTGATAATAATATACTCGTAGGTACATACGAGTAAATTATCTTCACTCTTCATTTATTGTCATAAAACGGACAACGATTTGACTTTTTGACAGCTGTCGCTAATCGGATGCCAGTTTACCTGAAAATATCCATAAAGATGATTTACGCCAGCACTCGTCAAGCAAAGCGAACACCACTGCTATCAAAGCTTTGATCTACCACTTTGATGTACTGATTGAGATCTTCTTTGAAACGCAAAGTGATATAACTCGTAACAACTACACCCAAAACTGGACTCTAAATTTATACAACCAAATACGTATCCAATGTTTCATCGTAACTCATTGACATAAGGTCTAAAAGCGTTCATATATTTGTATGGTCCTTATGAAAAAGGGTATAAAGCGGCAACCATTTTGAAAAAGGGTGTATGTATCTTTGCATTTGCACTAAACTTACACCCTTTTTTACAACCATCGAGGAGATATTCCCTTTTTCACTACCGTTCCAGATTTATTCCCCTGTCCCACAAGGTAAAAAATCCTTTGAAGGTAGATGTTTAAGTTAGGGTTCTCAAAATGGAAGAATCCTGTGTACTTTTTCCGTCATACGTGATTTTGTAATGAGCATCGAGTAAGTGCAAATAAGTATATCATTACACGACTACACGTAGCGTTTGATGTGATCTCGTGGGACACGTTTCGAGAATCCATTTCTGGGGATTCTGATTTAAAGAAGTGTGGAATGAAAACAGGAAAACTAGAAGGAAATATATCGGAGGGGCCACGGTGCCCAAAAATATCTTAGCATCGACTGTTACACTATGACAGTAGAGGTGCTTAGATGTTTATTCCATGTATATCAATTTGACATGTTATTATAATTAGCCAAAATACATATATTGTGTGTATTATGTGATGCCGTGTGGTGACGGCAGTAAGAATACATTTGTCATCACCCCAACTCCTCCTGCGGGTGTCGTAAGAGTCGACGAAGGGATTGGAGTGGGACTGACCATTATTTGATAAAAGAATGATGATGGGCAGCAGCGTCATCATCAGAGATCGAATGGATTTGCGACATTCAAACTCAAACTCAAAACATTTTATTTTTACATTCTTAGTGACTTACGTCATTTAGTATGAGATGTCGCACAAAAATCCGATCTCTGGTCATCATAGTAGACACATTACTGCGATCGCCAATGCGCTTGACCAGCGTGGCGATTATGGGCATTTACCTCCTAATGCGTCTGAACACAGGACTGTTTTAAGCAACTTTAAATTCTTGGGTCCGGAGTAGTGTTGAAAATTTCCGGATTGAATCCCGTTTCTTTCCAAACAGCTCGATTTTTCCCGGATTTTTCCGAAAATATCAATGAAATTTTCCACTATAATTTTCAACTCTAAATTAATGCGAATTAGATTTAATATTCACGTATACCAGGAGAATGCGATGTCACAGAGGAAAAGTCAATTGAAACAGATGGCAAGGAGTGACAGTGACATTGATTGTTTCTGTAAAAACCCGAAAAAACGGGAAGAAAACAAGTTTTCATACATTCACGAAAAAAACATTTGAGCTTTTCCGACATTTTCAACGCTAGTCCGGAGTAGCAATATGACGAGTTGCCATTAAAAATACTCGAATCGGGCCGTTAAGGAAATGTAGAAAATTAAACAATGTGGCTTCTGTAAACGAAGTATGTTAATAAATACGTCCCCGCGTAATGGAATGCAAATATCTTGGCACGTAGGTTCAATGTATGTCAAATAAATGAGGCTGTACGTCAACGAACAAAAATTGGGTTTTAAATATACATTGGGATCGATTGCAAAACAATATTACAACAGAATTACTCCATCAACAAAAAATTATAAACCGAAAAACGAAAAATAACGGAATTCGAAAAAATCACCTATGTTCTGCATACCCTGAGGACTTAGATGGATTGCCTCTATACAGGGTGGTCCAAACCTTGACGTCAAAAATTTTTTTTTAGATTCCTCACGTCATGAGCTATCAGAATATACCCCATGTATGTTAGCCGATTTTTTGTAGTTTTCGAGTTATGAATTTTTGAAAAAAAAATTTTGAGAAATTCTGGAATGAAGAAATTTATTAATAAAAAAAAACTATAGGCCTTTTAACTAGTTTCTTTTTGTAAAAGTATAACTACAAATAAACCATTTACTGACAAAAAAATTAGCGTCCTCACCTTAATACAAGTAGGGTAAAAAATACCAAATTCAAAATTTTACGTTAAAAACGCATCAAAATAGCATTAATGTACCTGAATAAAAAAAATTAAACGCATCCCAAGGATTTTTGGTAATCTAAAGACTGTCCTAGACCTTAAACCTTCGCAAAAGCAAAAAAAAACGTGATACTGAATGATGAGGATTTTTCGGAGTAGTCGGTGAAATAAAATGAAAAATCTTAAAATTTTCAAGTAGTCAAAAATTTCTTCAATAACTACAGAAATTGAGTTTTTGTGATATTTTCTGTTTTTGTTTATTGATAAGAACAAAAAAACAGACGAAAATTTACTTTATTTATTAATGAAAAATTTAGAAGCTTTTTTTGAAATTTATTTGACCGACTACCCCGAAAAATCCGCATCATTAAGTATCACTTTTTTTTTGCTCTTACGAAGGCTCAAGGTCTAGGGCGGTCTTTAGAATACAATAATTCCTTGAGATATGTTTTATTTTTTTATTTACGTACTTTAATGCTATTTTGATGCGTTTTTAGCGTAAAATTTTGAATTTGGTCTTTTTTTATCCTTCTTGTACCAAAGTGAGGACGCTAATTTTTTTGTCAGTAAATGCTTAATTTGTAGTAATACTTTTACAAAAAGTAACTAGTTAAAAAACCCAATAGTTTTTTTTATTAATAAATTTCTTCATTCCAGAATTTCTCAAAAAAAAAATTTTCAAAAATTCATAACTCGAAAACTACAAAAAATCGGCTAACATACATGGGGTATATTCTGATAGCTCATGACGTGAGGAATCTAAAAAAAAATTTTTGACGTCAAGGTTTGGACCACCCTGTATATGCCAGTAATTACACCGGCTATCTTACCCCCAAACCGAAACACAGCAGTGCAAGCACTGCTATGTAGCGGCAGGTTAACGGGTAAGACGGTGGCAGCTATCCGGGCGGACCATGCACGAGGTCCTACCACCAGCAAAGCAGTAAATGAATAGAACTTCGATCCCTTAGTAGACGCTTACGACACCCACGGGAAGAGTTGGTGTAAATGTATTGTCACTGCCGTCATTTGGCACCTATTGCACCAAAGTGATAGATGCGACAGTTGTAAATATACTGTTTCTCCTATTGCCAGCGTCCGTAGGTTACGGTTACCGCTTACCATCGGACGTCACGGCCCGTCCGTTTGAAAAATATATTACAAAAACTTTAATAAATCACCAGTTAAGAAACTTTTTTCCAGAGTAAAATTACAAGTGTTTCAAGAAACACAACAATTGTAGAAGTGAAATCCCGACACAGTCCTACCTCACGTCAAGAATTAAGTTCGGAAAATTAAAAGTCGTTTATAAACGACGAAAAAACTTTTTTTAATCATTCCCTTTTTGTGACAACGAAGCACATAGACTATCCAGTAGTAAGGGGTAGTTGTAGCCTACGGTGGCCTTTACATCAGTAAAACAATACTTTACAAATTGTCGCACCTGTAATCATGGAATAAAGGGCCAAATGGCACAATATTTATGCGCATAATTACTTTATTTTATTAGAGGTATATGCAATTATGCAATAGAGATTTTGATAGCCTCCGTAGCCTAAGTCCTACGAAGCTGGAGGTTTCGGGATCGAATGCCGGCGAGGGTATTTTTTGTGTATGTATTTAAGTATCTATAATGTATCTATCTATTATACCTAGGTACATATATTTCAGCCGGCAATAAGAATACATTTGTCACCACCCCAAGTCCTCCTGCGGGTAGTCGTCAGACTCGTAAGAGTCGACTAAGGATTGAAGTGTCACTGACCATTATTTAGTCATAATAGTGAACACATTACTGCGATCGCCAATCCGCTTGCCCAGCGTGGCGATTATGGGTATTTTCCTCCTAATGCGTTTATACGTATAGTTAATAGGAGAGGCCTACGTCCAGCAGTGGACAATCATAGGCTGATGATGATGATAACATATATATCGTCACTCACGTCACAAGCCTTAATTGAGCTTATGGTGGAACAAGGTCGATTTGTGTAAGATATTCCAAGATATTTATATATTTTATTTATAAAGAGTACCGCACTTATAATTTTGTACGTAAGTACAATAAAGATGCAAGCGGACGGTTCGTAGTAGGCCTTGATTTTGTATGGAGCGCAATTTGCGCACAAGCCGTTTAAAGATTCAAATCCCAGGATTTATTGCGGCAACACGCTACGCAATGCAGCGTACAAGAGAAATAGGGTCATGGCCTTTAAACGTACAATCTGGGAATACTATATCACACGTCAGTAGAAAACAAAAAAGTAAACAAACCTAACCACTTTTAGAACTCAATATTGGTTCGGCATTATAGAACAACACATGCAACGAAATTTCAGAATAACTTTTTTTTGGAAATCTTTACACAAATCGACCTAGTCCCATGGTAAGCTCAACTAAGGCTTGTGATGTGGGTACCAGGCGACGACATAATTATATAATAGATATATATGTACATATAGATACTTACATACATAGACACCCATGACCACGGAACATATATTAGTGATAAATAAATACACAAATAATGCTCTCGTTGGGATTCGAACCCGGAATCTCCAGCTTCGTAGGCAGTGTCACTACCAACTAGGCTACGGAGGCTGACAATAATATGAAAGCCGCCGAGAGACGCTAGATATAGATCGGTCCCAACCGGTATATGTGGAGGTGCAAAGGGGAGATCGATGTTAAGCAGTGGGCGTGTTATGGCTGCTATGATGATGATGAATATTAAAGGCGAGTTCGAAGATCGGGTTATATTAATTAATATGGAACTAACCACAGACCATTATACTTATCGAACATACTCGTAACTGTGTCAATGGTTGCAACTTGCTATTTCTATTATTGCAGTTCTTGTCTCTCAAAATAGCACACTAGGTCATAATCATAACACGAAACTGTATACGGGGTGGCTTCAGGATTGGGCCCGTTCCAATTTAAGTATATTGGGTACTTCCGGTATCCTACCTTTTCTCAGAAAATTGTATTGTCGAATTTCACTTCCCAAAGAACTTTTCGCAGAAGTGTCATTCGGCCGAATAACTTTGGGCAATTAATTATATCACAACCATTTCCTTTCCCGACTATAGGATTGGGAAATGAGAATTAGTATTAGTAGTAGTAGTAAAACACTATATTGTACAGAAAAAAACAAATCGTGACATGATAAATAACTGTTAAAATAAGTACAAAGGCGAACTTATCCCTTTAAGGGATCTCTTCCAGTTAACCTTTGAGCATTTGAGGAGAACTTGACACAGAAGGCAGACAAACTGTACAAAGCGATCAGAAAACAAAACTAGTAATTAAAAAGCTAACCTAAACAAGATATACACATACAATATATATATATAAATAACCAAATATATACTTATAAACCTACGTAATATATACACATGAACAATAAATACATAGATAAATCCATACATAAATATATACACATATACTACATACCGCACATGAATCAACACTCGTCTGCAAGCCACAATTTTCTCAGATTAGCTTTCAGCGATGCGACAGACTGGCACTGTCGAAGAGAAAGAGCCACTAGGGCGGGTTAGGTTAGGTTAGGTTATGTATCCCAGAGATGGAATGCCTGCTGCAAACATAGGCACGCCCTACAGACGGCCGGAGTACAAACTCCTTTCGATGAGTCCAATATCTGGACAGCCGCCAGCGAGGTCACGGAAGTGTTCTTCGGAGTTCCCGTAGCCTCGCTCAAATGCGGCGAGTCGGAAGACCGTGGGGTTTTAGTGGGTATACCAGGGCCTCATCAGAGTCATCGGCCCTGGGAATCCCACATAACCACCCGGGTCCATCCCCGTGCCCGGGTGGTATGCGTAACGCATTTCCTCACGTAAAAAAAAAGTTGGATTATGTAAAGTTGAGAGACGAAATTTGGCCAAATGACACTTCTGCGAAAAGTTGGTTGGGAAGTGAAATTCGACTGTACAATTTTCGGCAAAAAGGCAGAGAACCAAATGCGAATAATTGCCAGCGGAACCGGAGCGTCATTTGTACATATATATAAATATATACCATATTCATTCTCGGAATCATTCAAAATTCTACCTACCAGTTTTTCAATATGAAACCTAACTCTATGATTCCCAGATTTCAAGGAATTTAGCTCCGAGCGCAGCTCAACTAACAGAGCTAACCAAATATACTTCGGTTCCGGTGAAATTCGATTTGGACTTCTAGAAAAGGAAACCGACTAACTGAGCTACTGGACCTCACTAATCAAACGTAGATGTGAAGCTTACTAGATGAGGGTTATACACAAGTTGCAGAACATTCTCAAAATTGCGAGAATATACTCAGAAATTTCCGAGAATTTTCATGAGACTTTAAATCACAGATGTTGGGCACTTTTGCGCCGGGAGTGATGCGGGGTGGATTATTTGATTAGGTAGGGTTTTGTATTTAGATTTATAAGTTGACATGCCTTGATTTGATTTCTTTTTAGTTTTATTTTATAGTACTATGTTTTAGTTATATTTTTAGGTTCTTGTGGATCATGTGTTGTTTTAAGTTACTTTTGGGTTTTCCTATTATGTATTTTAATTTTGAGACTTTAAGAGTAAATAATTTTATTAAGATACCTAATGAATTCAAATATACCGAATGTTATATTGATTAAAACTTTCACGATTATCACTCATATTTTAAAGACAAACGGGTCTTAATCGCGTAAACTTACGTTTAATTATATCCTGTCGTTTCGGGCATGACGTTATACCCATGGTCGCAGGCAGACTCCAGGATATAATTAAACGTAAGTTTACGCGATTAAGACCCGTTTGTCTTTAAAATACCGAATGTTTTTAGTAGTCATACATAGGTATACTACGGGTATGTAGTATAAATTTAAACTAACAATAATTTATAAAATAAATAAATTAAATACTAAACAAATTGGTAAAAATACTTGTAGACAAAGTGAAGAGCTCCTTGACGCTTCCGGTGCAAAGGTGCCCATTACGCTCGGAGCAGGTTCTCAGGCAGCAAATTCTCATTGAAAATGTTTCCATAAGAACTTATAAAGTGTTATGAAGATGTATTTCACAATTCAGTAAACAAGGCATACCATAAAAGGCATGTATCAACAACGATTTTGAATTGATTAGATTGCTTGTAAAATTTAATTGCCGAGAACATTCTCTATAGAAGTTTCGCAAGTTATGAAACTTCTCCTCGATACATTGCTAGGGCTATCTGAAACAAGTCTAGAATATCTGTTTCTCACAGGTCTTAATTTTTCTAGGGTTTCTAACTTTCAAACTCTTGTAAAGTTGTTTTTTGTGTAAATAGATATCAGTAGCAGTATTTGGGCAATTTCAGGGACATCGAATCAGTGACATTGAAAAACCTCATTTTCAGTCACGTTCGTAACGATAAGTAAGTGTATGTATTGAAGTATTATAATCATTATTTAAGCTTGATCGGCGTTTTCATATTATGATATTAATATATATGGTTTATTACACCAAAACCGAGTTTTTATTGAAATTTAGTGTCATTAGAAACCTGACTAAAATTAAGTTTTTTTTTTATTTCACGCTAATTGTGTGTCCCTAAAAGTAACAAAACTCATTTACCAGTGCTACGCGGCATTGCAATACCCCCGATATTTTATTATTATAGATTTGAAAATATATAGTTACTGACGATAGTCCATTTCCGTAGTTTTATTCCATGAATAACTATCCCCGGTAACCAAAGAAAAAAAGCATTTTTATTCAAAATCATACCTTAGAATTATCCACCCTGTATACTGTAACCATCGTTAGAACAAACCGTCCTTCAGGGATCTCTTCCAGGGAACTACAGCGTCAGTTGGAAATGGCCAGAGTTCTCATTTCGCAAACTGTTTCGTTAAAAGACATTTCCCAAGTTTCTGAAATAACCAGTATAATTAGAACTTGCGTTTTAACCGACTTCAAAAAAGAGGAGGATCTCAATTCGACTGCATTTTTTTTGTATCATCATCATCATCATCTCAGCCACATGACGTCCACTGCTGAACATAGGCCTCCTCTGGACCTCCACATGTACCGGTTGGAT